>CAMOHE010037330.1:0-51282 GCA_946598075.1 Artocarpus hirsutus
GCATCAAATTAATTGAGGAGCGGGATAGAATTAAATGAGCATTAAAAGAAAATGTTATCATGTCTCCCACGGAGACTTTTAGCAAATAATGTCAACATAATTGAGGGGACAAAT
Source organism: Artocarpus hirsutus (assembly GCA_946598075.1). Taxonomy (NCBI): domain Eukaryota; kingdom Viridiplantae; phylum Streptophyta; class Magnoliopsida; order Rosales; family Moraceae; genus Artocarpus; species Artocarpus hirsutus. The sequence goes on from CAMOHE010037330.1 coordinate 115, forward strand.
GGGGTATGTTCTAGAAGAAGATAAAGGAAGCATTAAAAATGTGGTTGAGAAAACATATCGATGTCTTCTGGTAGTTGAGGTGAATTAATTCTATGTCTCCAAATGATAAGGATGCTATTTAATTGAGCATTAATGTAGTGGGACAAGGCTGATATAAGTGAGTGATGGGTAGATTTAAAATATTTACTACGATGACTTAGTAAAAATGCTAAAGTGATATTTTTATTCATATGATTTTACCAAAAATTATACCCGTTAAAATAACGGGTGTTTCACGTAACCACTGCCCTCTTCACGTCTCACCATTTCTCAATGTTTCATCATTATTTATAAAGTCAATTTTCCTAACCATCCTTCCCAATTTATAACAACATATGTTAATTCATTATGTTCCTCACTAATCAATACAGGGTGAGTTCATGTCATAGTTTCATATGCGAATCTCATATAATAGCAGTTTAACATAGATACATATATCTTGTGTTAAAATAATCAATTTTAATTCCATAAAAACCTTACAAAAGATGAGTAATAGAATCCATACATTTCAAGCTTCTCAACAATCTTTTAATCTCGAAATTAATTAACGTTAGCTCGATACACCCTTGATCCTAAGTCATGCATAAAGTCAATTAAAACTAAAGCACAACATATAACCACATCCATAAATGAATTATGTGTAAATCTACATATTTTAGTCTCTAATAAGATTCATAAATCACTTAGGATAGTGTTGGAAAAGTTGTAAGATATTAAGGGATTAGAAGGTGAGCAAAGTTGGGTTCACTATCTACAATTAGCACATGGGTTAACAGGTGATTTAGTTAAAATAGACAGGTGATATACTGCCACTGGTAGGTTTATTAGTTTCCAATCCAAGAATTAAAAAATTCATAGAAAATAAAATACAACTCCGATTTAGGCTCATGATAGCTCGTTGGAAAGCTTAGGATGTCTAATTTTTAAATATGCAAACCAATTTACAAAATTCATTTTCATCAAATCCCAAAATTTCAAGAAAGAGCCACTATCCATAGAGGTATTACAAAGTTTATGGAATGTCAAGTTCTTCTTTAACTCAAAGCATATTATCTTTGATCCAAATCCCAAAATAATTCCAAAATATGCAGCATGGATTATATAATCATAATAAACATATTCTCATGAGTTTTATACCAAAATCATCATCAAACTAAAATAAAGGTTGGTTGTCGATTTTAATTCAAGACTCAAGTTTTTGTTCATAAATGCTCAAATATACATGCTAACATAATTAGAAATTTGCATAAACTTTGAACACGAAATTATACATTACAGATAGAGAAACACATACTAAAAACCAAGTTTGAATTAAAGAAAACCTCCCTCAACACTCATTTGAAAAACACCAAAGTTTGGGTAAAAATTAAGCTTGAATTAACTCCAAAACAACTTCAAACATGACTGAAAATTATAATTACTTTGGCTACAAAGAGAGATTTATGCTTTGTGTCTTTAGTTAGAAATTGAAGTGAGAAAGTAGAGAATGAGAAACTAGAGAAGAAGGTGGTGATGGTTGAATAAAAAGGCATAAAAATAATTGAGGAGCAGGAGATAATTGTAGGTTTATGGGGAAAGTGATAGGAAGAAACAAATGAGCATTAAAAGAAAATATTATCATGTCTCCCCTAAAGACTTTTAGTAAATAATGCCTACATAATTAAGGGGGCAAATGAGGCAAGTTGTGGAAGAAGATGAAGGAAGCATTAAAAAGGTGGTTGAGAAAATATATCAATGTCTCCTAGTAATTGAGGTAAATTAATTATATGTCTCCTTCGGAGACCTTTAGCCAAATAAGAAAGAGACTACTTAATTGAGCATTAATGTAGGAGGACAAGGTTGGTAGAAGTGGGTTATAGGTAGGTTTTGAATGTTTCTTATGGAGACTTGGTAAGAAATACTAAAGCGACAATTTATTCATATGATTTTTATAAAAATCATACCCGTTAAAATAACGGGTGTTTCAAGTATATACTAAATCATCAATAGTTGTTAGTTACCGAGCCCCATTTATTAAACTCCACTATGTAATGACATGAAGAAGAATGTAAGAAGGCCATTGGAGGTAACAACGCCTCAAACTGGCCAGGAACCGTGGTTGAAGTGCCATGAGATCGTGAGGATCAGAATGGACTGGAATGGCAAAGAATAGGATCTACTAAAAAAATTATTCTCACAAGAAGGCCCAATGGCTTGTTTGGTTAGTAAGTTAGGAAGTCCCATATCGAAAAGGCCATTGCAAAATCCAAAATTTTGAAGAAATTAAATATGGAGAGATTACTTTTAGAGGAACATCAGAGAAGTTTGTATTTCAAGACAAAAACCAAAAATGCTTGCTTAACTAATACTAAGAATTTTTCTTCACACAACCTGATCTTGGAATAAATAACAAAAACCACCAAGGATGAAACAGACAAAGGAAAGGCCAAAGTTTACAGCATGTGAGAGACAGAATTCACGACAAGCATATTAGCTTGCTAATTGTTAGATGCTAAATTTTGCTGTAAGTTAGTTACATTAAAATAAAAGGGACAAATATATGTAGTTGAAGCACATATGCTTTTGTGTGTCTATGTTATAGACGTTTAGTGCAGGGAATATATAGTACTGTAGATCACAAAATTATTAAAGTTGCTGAAATAACATATAATTGGTGTCTGTATTTTTGTAATGGCGATGTGCACTGTAGGGCGGGGATGCAGAGTTTCCAAACATAAAGGGTGTCTAAATGAAGCAACATAGTGGTTCCAATTTGACAACTAAAAAAATGAAGAGTTTGACTTCGTCAGAATGAGGTTTTTCAAGGCGAAAAAAAAAATGGTAAATTCTTTGGAATGCTGAAAAATTCCCTCATTTCAATGAATCCTTTCTCTTTAATTGGTAATTTGGCTGAACTGAATAATTTCATACATCTCAAGGGCATAAATACAAACTACATCTGTACAATCAATTACAAGTAATCAAAATAAATCAGACAACTTATCCTAGCTAATAAATTATACATAATCATATATGCTAACTTGTCCGCTAACTTCTTTACACAAGCTGTTTGGCATTTCAGTTTTAACTGATTATATTATAAAGCTCTTATCAACTAAAAACAAAAAAATTTTATAGTGTAAAGCTTTTACGTAGTACAATTCTTAATATTAAAACTTCAGTTTCAACTGAAGTGTCAAACGGTCAAAAGTACTCCAAAAAGCAAAACTTTGACCATGTAAATTAGTCTCCAACCTCAGCATCAATGTAGATTGGAAAATTGATGAGTTGCAAGAAGAAAGCAGCAAACATGTGCCAACTTACATTTGAGAATTTGTATCAATTTTGGTATAGAGTTTTCAAATATTGGCAATTGCATAATATTATAACACCGCATATAAATGTGCGATCAGGCGGCTCTAGATGCATAAATATAAACAGAACGTGATCAATAAGAAAGCAAAGGAGGTGAACAAATAGAATCACTCTAGAAAACAATATAGTAGTCTCTTTATGCAGCAAAAGAACAAAAAAAATAATAATAATTCATGATGTATTTTTGTTATCACATTATCTAATTATGCTCGCTCCAATAAAGATAAGAGATCCAGCTCCAAGTTGTGCACATGTTTGACAACCAAAGACAGTGACAGATTACAACAATGGACATGGCTAGACGCAAAGCCGCTCGACTGGAACCGAACAGACAAACGAGGGATACGCATCGCCATCATTATTTATTACATAGGTGGATGTTGGACCACAACAATGATAAGACACTCAAAAGAACTTTACTTATACGTACTCGCCTTGTTCTACATTCTCTCTTTCCTCTGCTCCACCTTTATTTACCTTTGAGTGAGCTCTAAGTTTGTGTATGTTTTTTATAGCAATTTCTTCTATGCATACCCAAAAAAAAAAAAATAACATATGGATAAGCATGTATCTTTTTAACTATTATATGTGCATAAAAAAAAAAAAAAAAGGAGTTCTTGTAGTAGAGGATGTAATTTTGTTCCATCAATAGAGCACGGGGTTTTAAATTATCGGATTAAGATTTCAATGCTCTGATCTACGATTGTCGACATTAATAACTTACAGCACATGATACATAACTGCTTCTAGTCACAAATTGTACCATTAAAAAGTTTATCAGACAACTAAAACACTCATGCATCGCCGGTTGAGCAAATATGTTTTCTTCACCATAAGAATCCCAAGAAAATTAAAAACCTAAAAATATAATTAAATTAAATTCAATGATTTAAAAATGTACATTATTGGTTAAAAGAGAGCGGTATTTTTTACTCTAATTCACAAAAGAAGAAAAGGAAATAAAGAGAATTATAGCCTATTTGACAAGTTAATTAGTATTAAACTTTTAAGTTTATGAGCCGTATAGAAAAGCGATTTTAACAATTAATTATAACAGTAAATAGTATACAGCTCTCACATGTTATAATAAAAAAAAAAAGCTATAATGTGAAGCTCTCATGTGCTACAGTTTTCAAATCAAAATTGTTGTTTTCAACCTTTTTCCAAATGACCTCCTAGAACTATAACATATATAACTAACATTATATCAACTTTTTGTTTTTTATTACAGTTGTTGAGAGCTAGTTGAAACATATTATAACATAAGTTTTATACTATAGCATTTTTTTTTTCTTGATATGTGAAACCTTTATATCATAACAATCAAAAATTTTGATTCTAACTGGTATCGTCAAACACCACGCTAGGGAGAGGTCGTGTGTGTATAACTGTACAAGCAAGCAAGTAATTTCTCGATCTTCAAGGACTACTTTGTCCAAACAAGAGGCAAACAAGAGGGAAAAAAAGAACAGAAGCACAACTCCAGAGGAAAAAGCTTTCAGACAGCTCAATTTATTCCCCCACCAACCCCGGCCATCTCTTTCTCTCTCTAAATTCTAAAACTTCCCAAAAGCCTAAAATCCGAGCACCACATTAAAGATGTCTTACACGTGACGAGAACTTTTTTGCAAACCATGCCCTCTTGTCCCAGCAACTTCTTCTCCTCAAACGAAGATCTTGTTTGTCAAAAGGTGTAAAATAATCAGAACCAAGCAAAGCAAATTGGGCTTATTCTGCATCAGCCAATAAACCATCCAACTCTAATTTTTTTCCCTTTATTGCAATGCAAAGCGACAAGGACATCCGCTGGTACTGTATTAAACTATTATTTTATATATACAAGAAGCAAGGTTTTCATCGAATAAAGAAATAGGCGACAAATCAACTTCTCCACTTACTGAGTCGTTCGTTATAACCAAGGAGGTTGCTTTGACTTTTTTAAAAACAACCTTTTTGCTTTAATAATGGAGAGTCAAAAAACTACTTTTTGAACGAGGGATCAAAATTGCAGGAATAAAAGCCTCTTGGGCCTGCAATTAAATTTACAACATGGTTCGATGGGAATCCTATGAGAATGCTGAATTTCTATGAGACACATCAAAAATTTGAATTCCATTAAAAAAAATCAGAAATTTGAAAAAAAAGAAAGGCCAGACCTACAAAGAATCTTTGGCATTTACACGATACTGCCTGGGCCACCATTATCTCGCAGTTTCAAGCATCGTGGATGCATAAATATATATATAAATATACACACACCCCTCACCAATAGAGTTATGTTTTTAACCGTTAAATTAGTATCAAATTCTATTGGTTATGTGTACTTTTTATTTTATTGTGATTTCAATAGATCTAACGTACAGAAAAACATACTACCAGTCTACCACCAACAGGGATTTGTATCAAAGTCCATAGATAGCTCCAAATAGAAAGGAGATCAGTGATTTCCAGTGGAAAAAAGAGCAGAAAATTTAGAGGGGGCAAAAAAAGATGGATCTTTTAACTGTAGCTAGAGAAAAAGTACAATCCCCATCAACAACCCAACCCAAAAAAGCCAACTCCTTATCTCAGGCCAGGAGTCGGTCCACCAGGACCACGTTAAGCCATCAAGGCATCATCCCACTTTTGCAAATAAGTGATTTTCTCTGCTCTTTTTTTAACTGCCAGATTTACAGAAATCATTACACGTACCCACCCACAAAACTTGTCATTATTTGAAATTCAAATATGAAATTCTAGTTGTGTAGAGAGTGTCTTAAATCATTTACCCATTACTTGGTATCTTCAGGTTTCTATGAGCTACCCACTGCAGCCGTGTGGCCAGGTGCTTTGGACTGGATTATAACCCTAGCTCCTGAAGCAAGCCTGTTAGAGCAAATTAATGCAATGTCATTTATTGCGGACAACAAAAATTGGAAATGTCCTGATAATTTTGAGCGTAAATGTCAAAATGAGGAGTCAATACTCAACTTTCTTCAATTTTGATCACCTTCTCCTCCTCTCTAAAAGAATCCAGCCTCTTTGATTCGTTTTTAGCCGAGGAAGTATCTGTGATTCTTTTACTGGCACCAGTCGATACGCTTGTTGTGGTCTTTGAGCCATCAACTCCATCAGAAGAGTTTCTTGGCCTATCAGAAGCAGGGAATCTCACAGAATCGCTACGTGGTTGCTTTGTTAATGAAGCCTTGATTGATCTTGGGATGCACTTTGAACGCCCTGACGTGGACTCAGCCTTGTCCTCAATTGAATCCAACCGCTTACAAGTCCTGCAGGGTCAGCACGTGGCATATGAATCATAATCAAGAATAAAGTCCATTATTAGTACTGATAGACAGACACGAACATTATAATGTTTACGAATAGTATGGGCAAGTTAACTTCAAGATATGCAAGTAAAGCATGAAAACTTCAAATTCCTTTTACTACAAGTTTCTAAAGGCTATGTCTCTTCTAGTCTTAAATCTGTTTAAACCACTTCAACTTGGCTGTTGACAAGGCTTAACAAACTGGCCATTGCCTCCATCAAACAAGGCTCAGTAAGCAATCAAGCTTCATCTATCAGCATGAGCTTAGCAGTCATCACGCAAAAGGACACTTATGAGGAGCCAACCCCAAACCATTTAGACACAAGTTTAAACCTTCAGAAGGCCCGTAGCCGGAAACAGTTTGCTATTTGCTAGGAAAGATGCACCATGTTCAAATCTGCTAGATACCATACCGGATTTTGATCATGCGGAAAATTATAAAATAGGCATCTAATTATTTGATTGGGACAAGTGTTTTCTTACTTTCATCGAATACAGCCTAATATTTTTACAAATCACCGACTTAACTTGGGTTACCACAACATCACTGAACGAACATGAATCATTTCTTCATACTTGGAATGCCAATAAAGTTTAAAGACAAACAAAAAGAGTCCAGCGAATTTTAAACAGAAATATTGAGGAGCAAAACTGACCTGTCGGCATTATAGGACGAAGAACGCTTTAGAGCAGTATGTCCATCTTCTTTAAGCAGTTTACTCTCAATTAAGCTCCCACTGAAGTATTCTTTATCTTCCAATCTCAAACCCATGAACTTTGGATTTTCAGACAGGCAGTCAAGTTCCCCCATCATCATCGAAGTAGAGAAGAACGGTGAAGAAAACTTTGAATGTGAAAACCTCGGCTTGTAGGTTGGAATTAGGCCAAAACTGTGATCCTTCACGGATATTGAACCGCATGAGATAAGTTGCATCAAAACATTTGTGGCCTTGAGCCTAGCATGATTCGGCATTCGAATATCTTCTTCTTCAAGAATTCTAAAACTATTGATCTTACTAGCATCAGCCCTGATCAGGGACTCTAAAGTTTCAGTCTTCCCACCAGATGAAGACGCACTAGAGGTGGATGGAGGGGAAACGGTATCACTGCAGATCTCGGGGTTCTCCTTTCCCTGCAGAAGCTGATTTCGATAATTCTTGCCACAATCGGGCTCATTTAATGTTCCATCATCTGTTGAAACACCTCTAGTACAAGTTTCTCGTCCTTTTGATCTACCCATATTGTCCTCCGTCTGCGTCGAAGCGTCTGCTAAACCATCAGTTTTGTAAATGTTATACTCAGTCAAGCTCAGAGAATTGGCCCAGGAAGAATTCTTTCCAATTGTAGACTCCGGAGATATACCAGAAGACCCTGGACGCTCAACTGGAGGAGAGAGCTCGTCGTCACGAGAGTTCTTTATTTCTTTCCCGTTTAGACTAGATGAGGACGAGGAATCATCTTGGCTTCTAGAAGAGGTAGGTTCTGGTAACTGTTTCAAGCTCTGAGTTTTCACGTTCACAACAGGGCTGAATCGATCTGGCGAGAGAGCATATCATACTTTCAGATTTAATTACTCAGTGACGCAGAAACTTTAGCTATATTCTGTTGCAATGTGGAATGAATTACATTTACAATTATATACCTGAATTAGATTCTTCAAAGAGCTCAGAGCCTTTAAGAACGTACTCATTGCCATGGGCGGGGTGAATTATATCATCTTCATAGAGATCATGCCAAACAAACCCATTCTTATAGCTCCTGCATTAATTAAAAGACAAAAAATTGTAGAAGAACTAAATAAAAATCTCCGCTCAACTGCTTAGGAAACGACCAATTACCAGTTTTCCTATCGACAAAAGAAAAAAATAAAAATAAAAATAAAAAGCACAAAGTCTGAAGATATTCTGATTAAGAAAGAATACAATAATTTTTCACCTTTTAGAAGACCATGCGTACATGGAAGCCATGCCTCTGCCTCGCAGAACGTTAAGTCTCTCAATCACATCTGTGAAGAACACATAAAATTCCTCAAAAATAAAAAAAAATAAAAAATTCCCAAAAAACGAACTTTCGATGAAACAGAAGATTCTAGACTCCAGAACTGCGATTCACCTCTTAGATAGAGACCGTCAGGAGAGGAGAGAGGGACCTCCATGAAATGAGGGTGCTCGAGCTGGCGATTCCGGCAAAGGTAGTAAACCACAGGAACCTTGTGGTTCAGCTGATAGTTCCGCGACTTCTCCGTCCACACTTTGGCCCTCTCCGGGCTCACTTGCCGGTACTTCTTCATCCTCGCCTCCATTAACAAAAGCAAGAAAGAAAGAAAAAAAACCTACGCAGTCCCTCGCTGCAGACACAACGACACCGTTTTCACTCCACAAAAGCTTCTTCCGTCGCAATACTAGTTTCGAGAAGCTCCGAGAGACGGAAGTTACACGCGATCTCCGATTTCGAAATTGAACTCGAGTTTGAGAAACTAACGTGAATTTCGGAATCTGCGAGGAGGAGCTCGGTGGGAAACGGATCAAAACCGAGGTGAATCACAACAACACGTTCAAATCTGTGAAAAGAAACTTCGTGAAATTAAGAATTCGACCGGAATCCAAAGAGAAAAAACTGAGAGAGAAGAAAATGAAAAAAAAAAAAAAAAAAAAGCGGAAAGCTTGAAAGCATGGAGAGAGAGAGAAGAGACCTGAGAAGAAGAGGAGGAGGAGAAGAAATGGAGAGAATGGGGCGGGAGGTGATGAAGAAGGAGAAGCCCGCATTTAATGCGGTGCATAGAAGAACTGTATGTTTGGCTTTAGAGAAAATGAGGGTGAGGAGGACTCAGGAACCTCAAAGCTGAAGTTGGCAGAGACAGTGACCCCTCGCAGGCTACCCCCTCTCTCTCTCCCCTTATTTTCCGGTTTCGCTCCTTTGGCTGATTTCGACGATTCCACGATTTCTCTCTCTCCCGCTCTCCCTCTCTTATGCTTTGCTTTGAAACTGGGGGTTTTATGCGTCGTAAAGGTTTTAAACTATAATATGGTGATTGGTTGCTCGGTACAGACGACAGTATGAGCCATAGTTATAAATAATATAAAATACATATACGTTACAATAATAATAAAAAAAATTATAATATAAATAATAAGCTATTTAACAATGGTAGAAACCACTTAATTTTCACCACAAATTTAGTTATAAACAGTAAAAAGTTCTCACATGCTACAGTAACAATAAAAAAATTGCTATAGTGTAAAACTTTCACATGCTACAATAAAAGTGGTTCCTATCACCCTTCCAAACACCCACTAAATGTAGTTTTGGGTCAGTTTGATATTGGTGTATTTTGTTGACTAAAAACATAAACGTTTGGTAAATTTTTTTTAAAATTGCTTTGAGAACCATGAGAAGAATCGTAGGTATTTGATAAACTATGAATAAAATTATTTTAAAAATATATAGTAACAAAAATAAACAAATTTTATTAAGCATATTCATACCTTCAATTTGAAATTAATTTTAATTTTAAAGTTAAAATATGTAATATTTATACATTAAATTGTTAAAAATGTAATTTTATTTTTATTATGTAATACATTTTTATAAAAATAAATTACTTTTATTATTCAAATTATTATTTTATTTATTTCTAATAGGTTTTTTTTTAACACTAGTATGTTTTTTTGAGAACGAACACTAATACATTTTGTTTTCATGATTTATTTTAATTTAATAAATAAAAATGTATAGATTAAGAATTATTTATCATTATTAATGTTAGTTTAGTAATTTTAAATTATATAAGTAGAAGTTGCTTTGAAAAAGCAATCCATGGCTTGCTTCTCTACTTTTCCTGCTACATAATAGTTTTTAAAAGCAACTTTTTAGAAGCAGGATTTACCAAACACCTTAAACTACTTTAGGCAGCTGCAGAAACTAAAAGTAGCCTCTAAAAACAAGTCAAATGGGTCCTTTAAGCCATGGAAACAATTTAAATTGTCGTTTGATGGTGTAATAACTAAATGGGTTTTAAACCATAGAGGGGATTTTAAATCGATCAAAACATTTAAAATCCAAACATTACTCCCTCAAGTTTAGGCTATTTTAAACTATTTTCTATAGTAAAATCATTCTCATTCTCGTTTTTCTTCGTAAACCATAGTTTTTCATACACCGATTCTCGTTTTAAACCATTATTCTCGTTTTAACTTTTACATTCCAAACGCTAGTTTAAAATCATCGTTTAAACTACAAAGTTTAGAACCCATAATTCAAACCATAAAGTTTTAAACCACATTATTTTGAACCCGCGCACCAAACTAACCCTTAGCCATTGGATTATGATTTTAATTATTTGATCTACGATTATTCGCGTTAAAGTTTATAGCACACGTAATACAACTGCTTCTGGTTGCAATTTTGAGCATTTTAAAAGTTAATACAATATCTAAAACACTTATATTTTACCAAGGTGATAAAATTGCCTTCACTATTATAAAAATTGTTTTTGTTTTATTTATTTTTTTCCTTTTTCCTCATTGATATGAAAAAGTTACTCTTTGAATTTTTAATTATAATTAATAATTCAAAATTTAATAATTTAATATGGAGTAGTTCAATATTTATGTATGAAATTTTTAAAACAAAAAATACCTTTACGCATGCGGTATAATGTGCTTTAATAGCCACTTGAAATTACACTTTCTTCAAGGAATTTATGCATGTGGATGATTGAAGCACTTTGCACCGCTTAATCAAGATTAAGAAATAATTTGTCGAAATTAAACATTTAAACTTTAACTCGAGCATAATAATTTGTCAAAATGAAAATATTAAAGTATTTATTTATTTTTTAGAATGAATATCAGAGAGTAACTTGCCCGTCCATTAAAAAAAAGAAAAAAAAAAAAAGGTCCCGGGCGAACGTGCGAAATTGATGTGTGGTGAAATGCAATGGGGGAGCCTTAGGAGAGTATATTAGTCTTTTTTGTAACAAATAATGAACGAATTGATTATGTTCATGGTTTCTATTGAATGCAACAAATCATGGCACGTTATTCTTTTTCAAAAGACAAATCATAGATGTTCCCCCTTTTTATCCTGGTGGAGATTTATTAATGTGTATTTTTCGATGATTAGGTTATAGAAGAAAATGATACTTGCCTTGGAGGTCCATAATCAAAGTTGATCAATGGGAATCTAACGAGGAGGAACTAATTATCAACTATAAAGTTTGGATTTCCTACTGTTTATTTGCCTTTTCTAGCTGCATGAATAGTTAAAGGTCTGCAAAAGTAGAAATCCGTTGCTTTTTTTTTTTTTTTTGAGAAAGAAATCCGTTGTTTGAGTATGTTGTTCACAACACATACAACACGTTCCAATTTTTTCTATTTCAATCGTTGATGTGCGTGGAGCAATGAGTTGTTTTAATATTCGAATGTGTAAAATTTAACATTTTATGAATACATGGATACAACGAAGAAGCGCAATTCACTTTATGATTTTCGTCCATTATAAAATTTACATGGTGTTTAGCAATTATAGTTAGAGCAATGACTGTGGCTATAAAATAGTATAAAACTCTCGTATGTTAGAATATTTTAAACAATAACTATAATTCTAACTACACTTACTATGTGGTTATAAAAAAGTATAAAACTCTCATATGCTACAATATTTTAAACAACAACTATGATTCTAACTACACTTACCAAACACCCTATAAGATACTGCTTAGAAGCCTCGGTTGGTATTTCAACAACATTTTCTCTCGCATATTACAATGTTTTCAATTCTAATTCTTGTAAGGTGTTTGATTGTTAGTTAGAACCAATAAACAATAAAAAGCTTTTATATGCTTTAATATTTTTAACAAAAAATAATTCTGACTATTGATTATAACCATATTTTTCAAACACTCAATCAGTTTCCATTCAATTTCCAAACCACCTATTAGAAAGTTAAAATAAAAAGATATATATCATAGCATACATAGAAGCCACAATCAACTCAACTGCATTGGAATTTTTTTTATTTTAGCAAAAACTAGTTTTTCTTTTTCTTTTCTTTCTTTTTTTTTTTTTTTTTGAGAAAATTGGTATATTTGGCAGCGGTGATTGGAATTTTTCTCGTTAACCAATCTTTTGCTAACAAAAGGTAACCAATAAATGTTGATGAAACCTTCTGGTATTTCTTCAATAAAAATATATTAAAACTGAAAAAAAAGAGGTCGTCTTAGATATCACGCAAACTCAGGTTAAAATGCAGCTCACTGGGAATTCCAAAAGGCAAACTATCAGTGTCACTCGGAAGACGAGAAAAACGTATTGGTTCCAAAAAGCTAACTCTAGATGGAGCTTCAATTCCGGTATTTCCATTTTTGGATCGTGATGTGAGTTTGAAATGGACTTGCTACGAAGCTAACTTAAGACTTCAGTAATGCCTAGCCTAGCCACTCGCATCACTCAGCGAGATTTGAGATGTAGATCTTGGCTTTTCTCTTTTTGCTTCCACAGGGTAAAAGAACACCCTTGCTTTATTGCTTGCGTGCTTGAAAATTCTCTAGCATTGTGGCTTGAAGGCTTTTATAATACCTAAAGTTGGTTCGAGAAAAACGGCTGAATTTAAGCATTATAGTACGGGAGAGCTTTCCATTGCAATAATTTTTGCTTTTTATTGTAGTATATAAGAACTTTATACTGTAGCAATTATAAATTATTTTTTTAACATGTTTCCCAAACGAACTCTCAAACGTTTGGTAACTTAGTTAGAAAATTTGGTTATATCCTGTGTTTGAGAGGAGTTCAAACTAATGTTTTGAAATATTTTTTGTTTAAAACACTGTAACATTTAAGAGCTTTACATTGTAACTGCAACAGCTTTACACTGTGAACGATTCAAACTAGTCAATTCAAAATTTGTGCCAAATGGAAAGATATAGTAATTTTTTTATAGAATTTATGGGCTGTTTGGCAAGTTGGTTTGAAATAACATGTAAAAGTTTTACACGATAGAATTTTTTTGTTTTTTATTGTAACTGCGGAGAACTTTATACTACGAATAGCTAGAACTAAGACTCCAAACACATGCTTAGATTGCTCTAGTATTTTCTTTCGTAGAATTCAGATTGCCAATGCATTTCAGTTCCATCGAATTAATAGTTTGAACCGATCCAACATCCTCACGCTACTTCAAAGACAACAAAAGTGCTCTATGGGACCTTTTAGCAAAGTAATATTTAGTATTGTTGTTGATGTTGTTGTTGTTATTATGAGCGCTGCTAGAGGGCTCCAGTTTTGGGGCTCCGCATAGAGAAAGAGGATGGATCGTACTGGTAAGATCTACTTGCTACACATACCTGCAGAGTCAATGCGATGCGTAGCTAAAAATCATCTCTATTATTATTGATGACCATGAAATACTGTTGAGAAATGTGGAGTCAAATTCAACACCCATTAGAATGTCACCCCACGCAGAGGAGACTAAGAAAGAGCAAGAGGAGAAGGAAAAACAAGAAAAAAAAAGGGGGAGCTTGGAGCCGAGCTGGGCGCACCCTCACACAAGGAGAGGTGCGTCACTGAGCAGTGGGATAAAACCCGCATGTGGGGGCGTAGAAAAGTGTCGTAGCCTCATGATGAGCGTTACGAAAATCGTAGCGCGAACATCAACTTGCGTGGTTGCACGTGTCAACAAGTAGGGACTAGTGTTCTTGCATTTTTTGTAGTTTGTTACCCATTATTTGTAAAGCTATATATAGATAGGTTGTGTTCTTTTTCTTAGTAGAGTGTGTATCAGAACTTTAGAGTGAGAGGGAGTCTATAGAAATTTTTGAGAGAGAGTATGCAATTTTTCTCTTATAAATTTTTTTATCATTATAGTGAATTATTCTGCAAAGTCTGAAAATGGACGTATTTATCCACGTTGAGGGTGAACCATTATAAATTTCATATGTTTTTATTTAATTTTCATTAGTATATTTTTCGTTCTTGGTAGAATTAGGGCTTCTAATTCACAATAAATACTAAACTAGGAGAAAAGTTGAGGAGATAAAAATAATTTTTTATCATAATAATACAATACTGCCATAAACAACTACTGACTTTTCTTTTGAATCTCGCCAAAGACCTATTCTTGTTCCTCTGCCTAAACGAGTTACGTGGTTCCCTTTGCTTGTTCCAATCCTTAAGGGCAATTTAGATTTGCCTTATTTGTAGCCTAGTTACACATCTGATTGGTTGATTAAGAACGGGAGTTGATCCTTATCTAGACTCCTCTTAAACTTATAGGGTGATTGAAATAGTAGTTCAAACCAATAAGCTACAGTATAGCTCTCACATGTTACAGTTTTTAAACCCAAATTAATAGTTTAAACTACACTTCCAAGCACCATATTAAACAAACCATCAAATAACCAACAAATAACAAATGTATAAAATAGAATGACTTTATATATTTCACTAAACTAAAAATTATCAAATTCTATACCAATTTGTGACGTTATGCCTTGAATTTTTGCATACTTTTTATTTTTATTGGATCTTTATTATAACATTCAAGATACAGATTAACTACTCAACATGTCTCTTGTTTGAAAGTTTTAATTTCTTCTATTAAGAAGTTTGAGAGAGTAATTTAAATTATCAATTTGGGTTTAAGAGTTGTAACATATAAGAGCTTTACACTGTAATTTTTTACTATAGCAAAAAATTTTACATTCTTTACAATTTAAATCATTAATTTAAATTACTCTTCTATTAGTAAATAGTTCCAAAAACACATATTATTATCTTTATCACGTGTGTAACAAAATCAACCCAACTCTTTGGAATTGGTCCATTTATTAAAAGACGTAGACATTCGATTGCAACCAGTACAAACCCCTTTTTTCTTTCAATGGAAAGTCAATGCTTAAGCGGAGAAGTTGTGTTTACTAAAACCGTCAAAATTGACCCTTGGGTAGGTAAAAAGTTGAATTTGAAAGTCAAAAGAAAACTAGTTGCCTTTTGTTTATTTCCCTCAGCTTATCGTGGACAAATAAAACAGAACGATGTAAGTCAGTTTAGAACTCGGAATGTCGTAGGAAAGTGACGGATTGGGTAACTAGCAGCAAATAATAAAAAGTAGTTTAAACCAGGTTTAAAAATTATAACATATAAAAATTTTACATTATAATTTTTTACTGTAGCATAAAAAAATTTTATACAATTTATAATTTAAACTACTAGTTTAAACTATTCTTCTAAATACCAATAGATTGTTGAACAAGGACAATAGTTGCAAAGGACACATAATTACTACTTTTGTGTTTGACAAAAGTGATTTTCACCACTTTTTAGTTATAAACAATGTAAACCTCTCACATGTTACAGTATAAAGCTCTCATATATTATAATAAAAGTGGTTCTAACTAACAGTTTTCGCACCCTTTCAAACACCCTATACCTTCAAAGTTATAACCAATCCTCCGACAAAGAATGAGGGCAGAGTATTGCTATAACTTAGCACATGGTACGTGGCTAGCTTAGCCATGTAGCCAAGGACCTAAAAGACAGTGAGACCAAAAAGAATTTATAAGGTTCTACTATTAATTGCAAAGTTCTTGACTTTTGTTTCCTCTATTTGAATTGAAAGTTTGAAATAAAAGTACTACATATAAATTAAATTTTATAAGAGAAAACTCAATGTGAAAATCAATTTAAAGTAAAATTTTGAAAACTTTAAGTGACATTGTGCACTCATCACTTTTAATTTTTAAATGTACAAGTTATATTATTCATAGGGTGTTTGAGAGGTGTAGTTAGAACTAAGACTTACGAAATAAAAAACATATAAGAATTTTATATTGTAACAATCAAAAATTTTAATTAGAATTGATTTTGTTAAACACCTTATTATCTTTGCAAGAAAAACTAACATCCCAACTCAGATAATCAGTATGTGAAAGAAAGTGGACCCCACATGTTGGTGGGGCCAACTCCAATTTCACAACCTGACTCGCTATAGATGCGCTCCTTTGCAACAACCAACACTTTCTTCGAGAGCCTTTATATTTAACCTCATAAAATTAAATTTTATTACTTATAAAACAATAAGTCTCAATTTTTAAAAAAAGTAGATTATATATTATACTGAGATCTTCTGTTTTAAAAGCAGCGTGAGGCAATTTTTCTATCCCTATTCTATGGATGAATAGGAAATATCATATTGATCCTCAAACAAGAAGAGATCCGTTGACACCATCAAATCAAGTCCGCAAGTAGCACGACATGTCATTGTGGAGAACTAAAAGGATGTTTGGCTAGTAGCGAAAATTATTGGTGGGAACTGTTTTTGTTGTAGCATGTGAGAGCTTTGTATTGTAGCAACTTTTTTTTTCTTTTTACTGTAGCATGTGAGAGCTTTACATTGTTCATAACTGAGTTTGTGATGAAAACCATCCTTGGCCAAACAGAAGTAAATTATAATAATGAATGCATAGTGCCCTCTAGTTGAGGTAATTGTACGAATGCACAATCAAGTGGCCGTTATTTTGATTCATTGCTCTTGTTGGAGGAAGTGGTCATCTGTCACCCACGACGATGTGTAGAATTTATTGGGTGTTTGCCAATTTTTTGGCAAGGATAGTGTGAACCAATTTTTCAGTTAAAAATATTATAATATGTAAAAATTTTATACTATAGTAATTTATTATTTTTATTGTAGTATATGAGAGTTTTACATTATTCCCTAACTAAAAAGTTGGTTATAAACAAATATTGAAAAATCGACATTTCTGCCAATATATTTGTATTTTCGAAGCACCGATATAGAAACATAGATGTCATATCCTTTCAGCAGAATATCCAAAAATTTATGTGAATATTTCTATAGATATTGATATTTTAATGAAAATATTTATTTCTATGAAAACTGTAGTGTAAAAAAAAATATTTAGAAATTTTATAGAATTTTTCGTGAAAATAGCAATAAAAAATGGACAAAATATCTATGCTTTATATGTAATTTTTAAATTACTTTAAAATATAAAATTCTAGTTAGTTTTATTTATTTTTTTAATATAGTATTTCACAAAATTACTTTCCAATGCTGTACATCTAATTTTTAATTTATTTCATGCACTGAGACATGTGATTCAAAATATCAACTCCGATCTTAAAGCTACTGGCAATCACGATAGACCTCTAATTTCTCTGTAACTATTCAAGCTTTATGTTCTGATATCAATATTGTTTGAACCAATAAGGTATTCTAAATACCTTTGAATCTCCTAGAAACTCTTTTTGATATTGATATTTTCTTATATTTTATAAAACTATAGATGTAAAATACTTGCATTAATCGACTTTTAATTAATTTGCTCAATTTGAGATCGTATACTTCTCATTTATCATATTATGATGTCTTTTTACTATTCATATATGTCACATACTTAGTAAATTGGTTGAAAAGTTTATTTAAACTTTGTATTATTAACAATTTTGGAATTTCTTAATATCTCATTTAAAAATAAAGTGGTTTAAGATGACTTTTTATATTTTACACCAATCTCTATTGATATTGATATTTTTGTCGATATCAATTGTTGAGGGTTTTTGGTTCCCCGGCCGGAGCCTGACGGGTCCCTTGAACGTATTGCCGGAGAAGCTGCTCGGGGAGCTTCTACACGGATTTACTTCCCGCAGAGGGAGCGCGTCCCCATGAGTCAAACCTTTTTTCTTTTGAATAAGAGGGTTTTTTTTAGGCCTATCTCATATACTAACGTATTGCAGGAGAGGCTGCTTAGGGAGCCTCTACGTGGATTTGCCTCCCGCGGGAGGAGCGCGTCCTCCAGAAGTCGAACATTTTTCCTCTTGAATAAGAGGGTTTTGTTTAGACCTATCCCAGGTACCAATCATTGTTTTAGGCTTATCCCAGGTACCAATCCATTGGGATTGGTAATTGGGATAGGTCTAAAAAAAAAATCCTCTTATTCAAGAGGAAAAATGTTCGACTCTTGGGGGATGCGCTTCTCCCACAGGAGGCAAATCCATGTAGAGGCTCCCCGAGCAGCCTCTCGGGCAATACGTTTAAGAGACCCTCCAAGCTCCGGCTGGAGAAAAAAAAACCCTCAACATAGGTGGGATTGGTATCTGGGATAGACTTAATACCCTCTTATTCAAGAGGAAAAATGTTTAAGAGATGCGCTTCTCCCACAGGAGGCAAATCCATGTAGAGGCTCCCCGAGCAGCCTCTCGGGCAATACGTTTAAGAGACCCTCCAAGCTCCGGCTGGAGAAAAAAAAACCCTCAACATAGGTGGGATTGGTATCTGGGATAGACTTAATACCCTCTTATTCAAGAGGAAAAATGTTTGACTCTTAGGGGACGTGCTCCTCCCGCAGGAGGCAAATCCACGTAGAGGCTCTCCGAGCAGCCTTTCCGGCAATATGTTCGAGGGACCCGCAGACTCCGGCCGGGGAACCAAAACCCTCAACACCAATATTTATATCTTTAGTTAGAACCAACCTTGCTAAATACCCTCATAGAAAATGGCCAAAAAAATCCAACCAAAGATAAGATGTTTGATTCCAAGGCCAAGTCATATTCTAGCCTGAAAACACCCTTGTCTCCTAATTGTCTTAAACCAGAGAGGTAGCTGGCCAATTGTTCTTTGCAAATGCTATTTATTTGCTCAAACTTGGCGAAATATGTGACCACTTTTCTACCAGTTTTGATTGAATCTTTACACGGTGGAGAATTATAGAGTAGCCTCTTTCACTTGAAAAAATAAACCTTCAAAATCTTTTCAATAAAGCTTCGTGGAATTTAAATGTGGTCACGATTGTTAGCCAAAAAATGGAAAAGTTTTTAAAGACCACTTAGAATTTGTACTTCAATGTGTCTAGCTAAAGAAGAAAAAATTACAACATGCCTTGAATATTGTTGATAGGTTAGTAGTAGCAAATATGTTCATGTCACATCAAGCATCAGATGGAAAGAAATTTATTTTTGATCGGTTAGCAGGCCAGAACCTGAAACATTGCTATGCCAGCTACAGACCAAACATTCTCTGTAGAATGAAATAAGATCAATTCAGAAGAAGATGAGCAGTGTTTTGGATTATAAAAAAATACTTCTAATCAACAAAATTTTGGATCTTTATTTTTTTCCCTAAAACCTAAATCAACTTTCAGAATAGATTCAACCAATTTTGCATACTAACTTTTTAAGGGGTGCTTGAAACTTTTTAA
Source organism: Artocarpus hirsutus (assembly GCA_946598075.1). NCBI lineage: Eukaryota > Viridiplantae > Streptophyta > Magnoliopsida > Rosales > Moraceae > Artocarpus > Artocarpus hirsutus. The sequence continues at coordinate 20,026 of CAMOHE010037330.1, forward strand.
GACTCTCAGTAGTTATAGTAAAAAAAAACAAAAATTTCTTATGACTCTCACATATTACAATTCTTTAACTTAGAATGGAAGCTTGCTACTCATATGCTCTTTGTTCACCATGCATATGGTGAGAGCCAAAGTTGACAAACTGTGCAATACCGAGACCACAGACTGGAGACCGAGAGTTAACTGGACCCACCATGCCTCAGCCCACGTGTTGGTAACCATGTGTGGGTTAAGATCAGTCTGGCCTAATTTTCATCTAAAGGCTTGCAACCTCCATAAGTGCATTCATCTTGAACGTCAGAATTTGCCCCTCTGTCATAGTATTCAAGACGAGAAATGCGTGGCCCAAGCATGCAAAATTTTGGTTTTAATTTTTATTGTAGAAAAAGGTTTGAATTATGATTAATTATTTTATTACTTAGAACAACGAATCAAACCACATGAAAACGTTGGTTTGGTTGAGGGTAACAATTTTTGTGACTAAGGCTTGGAACAATGGTGTGGGTCAGTTTGTTCTCGAAAGAAGGGTGTTCCAAACTAAACTATTGTCTTAAAAGTGGCAATTATGGGATATCCAAATTGCAACCTAAATTTTTTAGAGTTATGCTTGACAATGTCGTTCTAACTTATTAGTTTCGATTATTATAGTGTAAATATTTCACAAGTTACAGTGTAAAGCTCTTATATAATATAATGTTTTGGTTTTACAGTTTCAACCATATTTTCAAACATATTCTTAATTTTTATATATACATTGTAAAATTTTATCGAATTACTGAAACCTAAAAGTCGATACATATCAAATAAAAAGAAAAAACTCAATATATATTAACAAAAACATACACATCCACTCTGCTCCAATTGAGCCGGCCTCAATTCGTCCATACACATTATTTCTTGGGAGAATTATAGAGTGTCGATTCGCTTATGGTATAGATCAAGTGTTTTTTAATTGTTTTTTATAATTTCATGTCGTGGATCATGTTTGAATTGACAAAATTCATGTACACCAAATATTTTTAACGTCCCCCAAAAAACAAATCTTTTTAATGCAAACGAGTTACACAAATTGCCACACTTGAATATTGAATATTGGATCAATTGTAGGCTTAGGCAAAACAACAAATTAGGTGTCCGAATAACGGAAACCTGTAAAAAAAAAAAAAAAAAAAAAGAAATTCCCGCTTCCTCGCATTCCTTGACCAAACCCTTCCCGCCATTTCCTTTCATTTCCTCGGCACTCTTCAGTGTTCTCCTTCTTCTTCCGAACCTTTCTCTCTATGAAACCCACCATTTTCCGCATTTGATGCTCAAGCTTCGTTCATGCCATTGCCTATGCCAAGCCTCAATCTGTCTCCCCCTCCTTAATTTCCCCTTTTTCTCTCCCCTCATTTTCAGACCCTTCTCTTCCACCTCCGTAACCCTCTTCAGAAACCCTACACCTCATCACCCCGCCACCATGTCTTCTCCCCCCTCCGCTTTCGACGCTCTCATGTCCGGAGCTCGCGCCGCCGCCGCCGCCAAGAAGAAGGCGGCCCAGCCCTCTGCTTCCCCCAAAAAACGCAAGTCCCCAGACGCAAAACCCTCCAAAAACCCCGATCCCGCGGCCGCCTCGGATTCCAAAGAGAAAGGCCAAGAAAACGGCGATGTCTCTGGAAATGCGGCTGCGTCTCAGGAGGTGGCGCCGCCGCCGCCGCCGGCTGCAAAGAAAGTTTGTGCGTCGGCGAGCACCCAGGAGAGGACGGCGCAGTTGAAGAGCAAGATCGCTCAATTGAAGAGAAGGGCCGGGGATTTCGATCAAAAGTTGATCGATTGTTGGAAGGAGGGAGAGAAAGTTCCGTTCTTGTTCCTTTGCTTGGCTTTCGACTTGATTGCGAACGAGACGGGGCGGATTGTGATCACGGATATTGTGTGCAACACCTTGAGGACGGTGATGCACACCACGCCTGATGATTTGGCGGCCGTGGTTTACCTCTCGGCTAACCGGATTGCGCCGGCACACGAGGGGCTGGAGCTCGGAGTTGGGGACGCCTCGATTATCAAGGCGCTCGCAGAAGCTTGTGGGAGGACTGAAACGCAGGTTAAGAAGCAGTATAAGGTAATACCATTGTTGGAGTTTATGACAATGCCGTCTCTTTTATGACGTGAAGTGTGTTAAATTTATGTTTTGGTGGCTCAAATTGTGTACAAGCAACAGGAATATGTGAACTAAGGCTAGAGACCTAAACATGCCTGTTGACTTTGGATGGAGATTCACACTTGAGAATAACCATTGTTTACCTGATGCTTTGTTATCTATTTTCTTCAGCATATCTCCTCTTGGTTTAGGCCTTTGCCTTCTAAGAAGCCCTTTTCAGTACTTATCAGAAAAAAAAGAAAGCCTTGACCTGATCTTTTTTTATTTAATCGCACTAAGAAAGCCTTGACCTGATCTTTTTTTTATTTAATTGCACTATGTTCTTGAACTATGTTTTATACTTTTTAGTATTTATTTACTAAAAAAAATCTCCTTTTAGTACTTATCAGAAAAAAAGAAGAAAGTCCTTTTTTTTTTTTAATTTAATTGTACTATGTTCTTTAACTATGTCTATGTTTTAAACATTTTAGTATTTGCTTACTGATATGAATGAAGTTATTCAAGTTGTGTTGTTATTTATTTATTTTGGTGTTTTTTTGCTAACAACACTTGCAATTTGAACTGGTAGGAATTGGGAGATTTAGGTCTTGTTGCAGCAAGCCGCTCGTCCCAGACCATGATGCGCAAGCCTGATCCATTAACTGTTACCAAGGTTTTTGATACGTTTTGTCTCATTGCTAAGGTAACTTTCTATAACTTCTTTAGATTTAAATGCAACAGTTTTGGACATATGGTACCTTAAGCTTGACGCCTTCCTGTTGTACCATGAATGTTATTTATATTGGAACTTGGAAAGAAGCTGGAAGATTAACTGCATTTCCTGCTATAGTAGCATTATTGCTGGTGGAGTTACTTTTGCTCAGGCCATAATTTGAAACAACTGGCTAGCTTTGACTTGAGTATTTAAGTTTTTATGTTTTGGCAAGGATCTGAGAACTGCACAGCATTTCTGCGTTTTAGACATTCTCACAATACCAATCCATCTCAAAAAGTTTAATTCCTTCCTCATGTATCATGTCCTTACAACATAGTCACTCTTCTTCGTTTGGTTTTTGACTAATGAATTACATGTTAGTTCTCATTTTCTGCATTTTTCTGATCTTTACAATGAATATATTTTTCGTTAGTCAAACTATATTCCCTGAACTGTGATTTGCAGATTCTTGTTTTCTGTTAACCCAGTATGCAGGACATAATTGTGGGAGAAGAGAGAGAGAGAGAGAGAGACTTTGTAAATGAATCAAAGTTTTGGCAATGGTGATGAACTGATTTATGTACAATTAACTTGCCCTCACCTTGGAAATTCATAGGAATCTGGGAAGGATAGTCAAGAGAAGAAAAAGAATCATATCAAGGCACTTCTTGTTGCTGCTACTAATTGTGAACCTCAATATTTAATCCGATTGCTTCAGGTTGCAATTTTTTTTTTCTTTTCAGGATTTCCGTTTCTGACTTTAGCCAATTATAAGATCTTAATGAAGTTATTCTGCAGGCAAAGTTGAGAATTAGATTGGCAGAACAGACTTTGTTGGCTGCATTAGGCCAAGCAGCTGTATACAGTGAAAAACATTCAAAGCCTCCTCCAAAAATTGAGTCTCCTTTGGAAGAGGTAACATTATATCCTCTTGGTCAACTTATCTCTATTGTATTGAGTCTCATATTTGGAGATGCAAAGAGATTTAAATATATTGGTGGATGCCCGTTGTAGGCATTTAAACATATTTCATATGTTATGATTATACATAATGTGCCAGAATGTGATCTTTAAGGTCTTTCTCTTTGTTAATATATCCGATCACCAACTATTTATTAAGTTCTTAATAATTGTATTTGTGTCAGGCTGTAAAGATTGTAAAACAAGTGTACTCTGTACTGCCTGTTTATGACAAAATAATACCAGCCCTTCTTAGTGATGGTGTGTGGAATCTTCCAAAAACATGTCACTTTACTCCGGGTGTCCCTGTTGGACCTATGCTAGCAAAGCCAACAAAGGGAGTGTCTGAAATTGTGCAAAAGTTTCAGGATACAGAATACACCTGTGAATACAAGTATGACGGAGAACGTGCACAGGTGATACCATCAAGTAGAATTGGTATTTTATTGTAGGAATATCCCATGCGCCTTAAGTTTCTTATCCAGGCAGATACATTATTTGGAGGATGGTTCAGTTGAGATATATAGTTGCAATGCTGAGCGAAACACTGGAAAGTTTCCTGATGTCGTTGCTGCAGTTTCAAGGTAGATTCTGTAAAGGGATGGTTTGTTTATAGGTGCTAAATGAAAACTTGATTGTCTAAAGGATTATCTCTCTGTGTGTGTATTCATATATAAAAGTCTGCTGCTTTAAAAGGCATTTTTTAGAGCTCTGTTTTCAGCTGCATTCATATCATCTGTAACACTAGCACCTAATTAATTACCGAAAATGAAAAACACGGGCAACTAATTTGGTCCCAGTGCTGTGTTGCTAAAATTTTGTCTGTTAGCTTGGAGGTTAAAAAAATCATTTGTGAAATCATTCGTCTTAGATTGTGAACTGGTTGCATATGACCGAGAGAAGCAGAAAATTCTTCCCTTCCAGGTTAATTATTTCTGCAACTACTATTTAAATTTTAGAGCAACTGTGATACACGTTTGGCAAAAATGCTGATATTTCTTATATAATTTCAAACATAGTTCTTGTCAGGTTGTAAATAATTTATGTTGGGTTTATACACATTTTTAGAAATTATAGTTTCTGGTAGTATTTTATCCCACAATGAGAGAAAAAAATGTGATTGCAAGTTCACAAGAAAATTAATAATCGTGCTCACTATCATTTTTCTGGAGTCATTTAAATATATAATTTCAAACATAGTTCTTGTCAGGTTGTAAATAATTTATGTTGGGTTTATACACATTGTTAGTAATTATAGTTTCTGGTAGTATTTTATCCCACAATGAGAGAAAAATATGTGATTGCAAGTTCACAAGAAAATTAATAATCGTGCTCACTATCATTTCTCTGGAGTCATTTAAAAAGAGTTCTAATAAAGAGGAATATAGTTTAGTCTGTAACTTTACACTTGTCTTTGTTAGATCTCCATCTGAATTAAACAAATCGGCAGTTGCTGTGTCCTAGAATTTAAGTAGAAGAGGATGCAGAAGAGAATCATGGAGAATAAAACATAAAAGCTTAGCAAGGATAGTACTTTTAAATAAGTTATCTCTCTCTCTCTCTCTCTCTCTCTCTTCCATCTATGTATATGTATATGTGCATGTTTATATAAATATATTGTGACCATAATATTTCTCTCATGATTTCAATATTTTCTATAATTAGTATTGTCCTTGCTCCCTTCCCATTTGTATCTTCTCGTAATTATACAATTAGCTGTAATAGAGCTTTGCTTTTCTACCATTGTTTAGCATTTTCTTTTGTCCAGGGAGGTATTACTATTTCATTTCTATCATTTGGTTGGTAGTAATTTTTGTTTCTTTTGCTCAAATAATTTGGTGAGTTGAGGTGAATTTATCTCTTACAAATGATTTAATGGCAGACACTCAGCACTAGAGCTCGCAAAAATGTGGTCACAAGTGATATCAAGGTTGATGTTTGTATATATGGGTTTGATATGTTGTATCTTAATGGTCGGCCGCTCTTTCAGGAAGAGCTAAAAGTTCGTAGAGAGGTATGGATTTTTTTTCTCTATCTGATGAATCTTGTTGCTGTACTCTACCTTTTGGTATCTGTAGTTATTGATTTCCACAGTTGTCGAATGATAAATTCATCACCTTTTCATGCTGTTTCTGAACTTACCTTTATCGAACTAGCAATGTTGCAACTTGCTTTGTTTGCATAGTGGTTTTTATAGTTGTATTTCGTTCCAATTAAATAAAGCCTGCCTACAAAGATTGAAAGCCTTTGTTTTAAAAGCAAATTCCACTTGTTTACAATAGAAATCATTACATATTCTTAATTTTGTCATTTTCTTGTGCAGTGCCTCTATGAGTCATTTGAGGAAGAGGCTGGATTTTTTTGATTTGCCACGGCAATAACTTCAAATGATATCGAGGAAATACAAAAGTTTCTTGATGCTTCTGTTGATGCTAGGTATTCACCTCATGATTTTGATTTTTCTGGTTTTCAGTGTTTTGAATATGATACACCAGTAGACATCACCTTAAGTTATGTAAATATGTTGGGTGGTTGTTTTTGAACCACGTGAATAAATTGGTGTTATGAAGTTTTTTCAATAGTGCAGAAATCACAGATTTTCTGCATTAAGAGAGGCACTTGTCATAGACAATTTTAGCATTTATTTTTCAGTCTATTTGCATTCGTTGTTTTTCTGTTTTTCAGAGCTTCATTTGTAGTAAACTTTTCATCTCTTTTATGTAATAATCTCATCAATGGTTAATGGTTTGTAGTTGTGAGGGACTTATTATCAAAACGTTGAATAAAGATGCTACGTATGAGCCATCCAAGCGATCTCTTAACTGGCTCAAATTGAGGAAGGATTATTTGGATAGGTCAGTCATACAACAGAAGTATTCCTTTATCTCCAACTCTTGTTTAAGCATTATGAAGCTGCATTTGCTTATTTTCTGTGATCTACAGCATAGGGGACTCGCTGGATTTGGTACCTATTGCTGCTTTCCATGGTCGTGGAAAACGCAGGGTGACTATGCTTTGCATTTAAAGGCATTGGTATTCTTTGTTAATTTTGCATTTGAAAGAATAGATAAGTTTTGTGTTTGTGTGTCTTTATAATTTCGCTGTTGTTATCTGCAGTTTAATTCTACAAGTCACTACTATAATACTTTGTCTAAAATACTAATATAATATTTTGTCATTTTAGGTGTCTATGGTGCCTTTCTCCTAGCCTGTTATCACAACAATAATGAGGAGTTTCAGACCATTTGTAAAATTGGTGAGTGGGAAGTGCGTGTCTGCAACTTCTCAATTGCTGTCAAATGAGTTTACCCTTTAATGATAATTTTGCCTGAAATTAACAAAATGATGCATAGGCACTGGATTTTCCGAAGCAATGCTGGAAGAACGTTCTGCTAGTCTTCGTTCTAAAGTGATTCCAAAACCAAAGGTCTGACTTTTTTCTCATTCTTTCTGCCTGTGCCGCTAGAGATGTGTCTATGCATGGCATTCACTAGGATTTTACTACAAATACTAACATGGCATTCACTTAGATTTTACTACAAATACTAACAATCTTGTTAATTGCAGTCGTATTATCGCTATGCGGAGACCATTAGTCCAGATGTATGGTTTGAACCCACTGAGGTAACAGTTACATCTTTTTTCATGTGCTTATGCCTATCTCATGTGTGCTTTTGAAACCTGATTCTCTGATTCTCTATTGCTACGCTGTAAATGAAACTGTACGGTCCAGTCTGCAGTTTAATATGGTTATCTTTCAGTTATGACCCGTTCAAAGACAATTGACATATACAATTTTCCTTACTGCAGATGGAATAGGCTGTGTTGAGAAATTCACTCATACGACCCACATGAAACTGTACTCTTTCTTGTTGTTGAGAAATTTTTAGTGTTTATAAACTTAGGAGACAAACAGAATTTGGAACTGTGTTGATTTTGCTAAAATCAGTGGTTTTGCTATTTTTCTAGGTTTGGGAGGTGAAAGCTGCAGACTTAACTATTAGCCCTGTTCATCGTGCTGCAACTGGCATCATAGATCCTGATAAGGTTTACAAGCCTCTCTGTTTCGCAGTGCATGTTCTGATTTTTTTTTCTTTTTATTTTTGGCCTTCTATCAACGTTTGTGGAATGCAAACTCTTTGCTTTTTTTTTATTTTCCCTTCTAATTTCTTTTATATACTTCTAATAAGGGCATCTCACTTCGGTTCCCGCGCCTTGTTCGTGTCCGAGAGGACAAGACTCCAGAGCAAGCTTCATCATCTGAGCAGGTGAAAAGTGCAACTTATCTTACATGCTCATATGCAGGGATAAGCGACCAAACCAAACCTCTTATTTTGAATAGACCACAAACCAAACCAAGTTGGTTTGGAGATTTTCAAACCAAATCAAACCATTCAAGTAATCAAATCCAAGCCAAACCACACCGATTGTAATTGGTTTAATTTGATTTTTTTTAATCGGTTTGAACAAATATTTATACTTTTTTTCTTAACTATAATTAGAACCAACATTTGCTATGATAAAAATTTCTATTTCTGCATTATAAATATTAATAATGCAAGAATACAGTATTCAATTTATAATAAAATAAAACATCCAAAGCTCAAAATTAAACAAAACTGAAATATTAAAATCCATAAGTCATAAAATGCTACATTTATAAGAAGAAATCATTAGCTATGGTTATGATTTATGAATCTTGTGATTATTTATTTATTTTTAGAATAATTATTACTAAATTTTGAAGCACATTTATTTTTTTAGAAAATATATAATAAAATATTTTTCTTTTACAAATGTAAAGAATATATTATTTTTTTAAATAATACTAAATATAACTTGGTTTGGTTTGGTTTCTCAGGGTCGAAACCACAAACCAAACCAAACCAATTTAATTGGTTTTTTTTATTTTTTTATTTTTTATTTTTAAGCCAAACCAAACCTATTTTTGATTGGTTTGATTTGGCTTGGTTTGATCGGTTTCGGTAGTTTGATCAGTTTAGTGCCCATCCCTACTCATATGATTGGATTGTTTTATATACTTTCTCATATTTAAAACTATCGTCCCTTTTGATTTAGCTTTAAAACAGAAACCATCCACTTGTTTTAGATGATACACTGGCCCCTCATGATTTTACTATACATTTCCTGATAATGTTGTTTCCATTCCAGGTCCTTCATATTCTATGGTGGGAAAATAGTTACTTTACACACACGGGGAAAAAGATTACAAAAGTGAAATTTCTATTCAGTCAAAATATTCCAAGAAGATTTCTATTTAATTGTGAATCCAGCTTAGTTGCTTACAATATCAGAAGATTTTCTAAAATCTCCTCAGAGAAAACTAACAGTAAGCATGTCTCGTTATTTTGATTAGGCTTAATGTGAGAGAAGTTATTGCAGCTTACTCTTCCATTAATTATTAAGAAAGGACGTGTCAAAGTTACTAGATGAAAGTTAAAAAGGAAGATCCCAACGTTGTGTTCATACTTCATTGTTGGTTTTAGCTTTTATACGTTTATTTCTTTTATTACAATAATATAATAATTCTTCTATACTTTTATCTGAATTATAGTTAGCGGATTTGTACACTGCTCAAAGTCACAATCATTCAAATAGTCAAGATGATGATGAAGAGGATTGAGTCGATTGAGTGACAAAGTTTGCTTCTTTTACTCTAATCTGGAGATTTTTCTGCGTGTAAAAACGGGAGGTGAAAATGTTGTTACAGTCAACATGAACGAAGGCTGCATCATTGTAGTTGGACGTGCTAGGCTGTAAATTTGTACCAGATGTAGATACTGTATAAGTTTCAGACAATGAAAATTGCTTATTCGTCAGAGAAAGGTAAAAAGGATCCGGGAAAAAAAAAATGAAGTTCCTTGGATCAACACTAGTCTAATTTTTTTTTCTATGGAATTATGAAAGATTCCCTCCTGCGTCGGTTGAAAGGAAAAAAAAAAATGCCTGTATTGGGCTAAGATGGTTGTTGTTGTTGTTCTATGAAAGACTCCCTCCTGCATCTGTTGAAAGAAAAAAAGAAGAAAAAGTTACTGTATTGGGTCAAGATGGTGGTTGTTGTTGTTGTTGTTTATTTTTTTAATCTTTTTGGGTGCACGTGCCTGTGTGTCTATGTTTTGTTGGGTAGGTGGGGGAGATATTGAGAGTGTAGGAGCATAATTGGAACTATAAGTTAGAACTAAAATAATATAACATATGAACGTTTTATATTGTAATAAATTTATTTTATACTGTAGTTTGAGAGAGTTTTATACTGTAGAAGTTAAAATTGGATTGCCAAACGATATCATGTGTTTTTGTATACATTATACAGAAAAATTCTGGTATAAACATGGAACTCTTTAATGTGATAGGAATCTGGATCCACGGCACTTTGACTCTACTAACAAAACGGCATTATATTATAGAACAGTTTTGGACATTTTGGAATATTGTTTACTCTTTTTTTTGGTAGGACGGAATATTGTTTGTTTAATACTTGTTTGATTGGTGGAAGGTGGAATAATCCTGAACCTTGCACGCCACGTCACGGGTAACTGTTTTCTGAGATCCCTTAGATCATTTTTACATTTTATTTTGATTAATTTAGGAGTCACGTTTCGTGTATTGAAGTTTCTCCTTGCTAGTATTTTACAAAGAAATGGTACAATTGATTTTTTTTTTTTCCACCAAAACACATTGAATGGTCGAACGTTCATCAATCTGGTTAGAGCGACGAGAGCAAGACGTGTAAGAGGCGATAAATAGAGAAGTAGCACTCCTATGGCATGCAACCAAATTTAGAGTCTCTTTCAATTGCTTTCACTTCAAAAAACTGAGTTCAAAACACTACTCTAGAAATCATTAGTTTTTACTCGTATTCTTCTACTGCATAACAGCAAAAGCAGACGTAATGCAAACGAAGCCCCTTAATTGATCTATTAAAAGTAGAAGGTTCCTCGTTCAAACGCTTAAGATCTCATATTCCTCCTCTTAATTTCAAAAATGAGTTAAAAAACAGTTAACCAATAAAAAACGGTTAACCAATTAATTTGTTTTAGTTACTGTTCTAATTACTGAGTAAAATTTTTGCATTTGGGACACAAAAGTTGGAGAAGGCCGTCCCTGTTACAATGTTGTAATGTTCAAGGAAATTTGATCACTATCTTTGAATTAATGGTCGATAATTTCCTTGGAATGATATAAAGCAAGTTTAGTAATGGATATCAGCTTTGTTTTGAGACACAAGTTTATCTTTTTTCTTCTTCAATGCGTCAGCTTGAAACGGCATTGAATTGGGAGACTACAAAAATTCAAGCGTGCATAGTATAAGTTTGGTTCTTGGTCATGCTACGGAGAGCATTTTGCACATCTGTAAGCTTACTGCCTAATTGTTGCACTTTCAACTAAAAAATCATGTCAAACTTTTTATTTGCTGTTTTGAAACTGATTAACGCCAACTTGCCTTGCAAACTGGCAAATTTGGATTTGGGTCCATCGTTTTTCATGTCATGGAACTCGGCCTAATTAGATGAATTATTCCCGTGACATGTGATTGGTAATCCACACTTGAATTTTAATGTTTGGTGCAGAAGTCTTTGGCCCCAACAAAGGGCTTAGGCAGATATAGAGCTGCTGAAAGGACTTTTCCCCGTGTATTAGAGGTCATCTTTTAATCCATTGAACCATTATTTGCGGCCTAATATTATATATATATATATATATATATATATATATGCGAGTTGAATGAGTAAGTTTGTAATAAGTAGTGTCATTATTAACTTATGGCATAAATAAGAGAGTTGTAGTACGTTAGATAATTGATAAAAAATAAATTCTTATTATATCAATACCATCAATAATTGTCGTTAAATACCTTTGTTAAAAAATTGAAACTATTGGAAACATACATGTCGAAAACAAACTCATATATAAATATATATATTTTTTATTCGCTCCATTAAGCACTGCCGTGTGGACCCAGCAAGTCACCAAACATTGGCTTTGGGCTCCTCCAAATATTCTGTCTTGCTTCGTGTTTCATATTGATCTATTAAACAGGTTGAGTTAGTTTGAGTTCTTGGTTTGCTGTCAAGTCAATCATAGAATTATATGTAAAAAAAAAAGTGCTTTTGTGCTCATATTTTAACCTTTTTATTTGTGGTGCCTCCTTGTATTTTTCTTTTGAAAATTTACCGAGGACAGGAGAGTTTTGCAGCTCAATCTGTCAGCTTATTAGAACGTGATGAGCTTAAACTATGGGCCCTTGCTAGCAGTTTCTGTAAAGTCTGGGCATACCATAGTTCTTTTTTTCCCCCTAAAAAAAAAAAAGGCAAAAACGCGTAATATAAAAAGAGTCTAGCGTTATTTAGGCACAACAACTCTTATCGATGTGCCTTTTTCTAGCTTAAAAAAACCGCGTGACTCTAGAATTTTTTTTCCCCTCTTAAAAGGGTTGGATTTATTAAGGAAAATTGACTTTTCTATGAAGTTTTCTTTAGTGGAGCTCATCTATAATGCTCATTTTCAGTAAATTGTCTTTACTTTTCTTTTCTTAGTCTGTAAATATGGATATATTGTCGAACAAAGTTAAATTTTCGCGTTCTTTTTTTCCCTTTAATTTTGGTAGATTTGTTTTTCCCCTTTTCACCTCTCTCAAGCTCTCCTATGACCTTCATGCTCTGGTTTACTTTGTGAACTTGTACTTTTAAGGTAAAAGCAATCCAAAGAACATCATGAACGGCGCTTATCACCATGATTTTTTCCCTTTAAGTCACATGGTGTCATATAATAATTTAAAGGAAATGTTTGATAGGGTATACAAGAGAGGAAAAAAAAAAAAAAGGAATCCTACTAGTTTGTATTGTTGAAATGTTATAATTTCTATCAAACTCGATGATTTAAAAAAAATGTTAAAAATACCAACTCTAATATCAACATGTGTACTAATGATATGTCATATTTTTACATGTAGATGTTGAAAAAATTACCACATTATTATGTTGTATCTACCGATAAATCAATAACAATTTAAGAGGTAGTATAAAAATTATGATCAAAATTGATATACATAACATTTACCGATATTTCAATATTGTTTTATTCTGATACAATTTCTATGTTATTTAACACTCAGAAACCACAATGACAAACATAAGTGCTTGTAGGAAATTTAAAAAGTAGGGAGATTATCCACTAGGCACTAAACAGGGACATGGATGTATATTACACGGGGCAGCATCATGCTTGAGAAAATAAATCATGGGCTTGAACACTCTGTCCGCTAGAGTAATGCAACCCTAATATTGGAGGCTAAATTTGGAACATGTAGTGGAAGGTTAAGATATTATATAGCTACTAACATTAAAAATTCTGACTATATTTTTATTTATTTTTAAATTAAAATTCCTCAATGGTATTAGTCTACTTACTCGATTTTGTGATTATAACTTTAAAATTTTTTTCTCGATTTTTTTATTATAATTTTAATTTGTTTTTCTTTTTAGTATTATGTAATAAAAAATTTCAATTTCTCTTATAATCATATTGTATTTCAAGAATCTATATATCTTTTTATTTTAAAATAAATGTTATAAATCTTTATGTGTATTATTTAATATGTAAATATATATTTCTTGATTAATCTTTATTGATCTTTAAGTGGAAATATGGGTCTAAAATTGACGTATTTTTTGTGTAATTATATTTTTAGTATAATCACTTAACTTAAAAAAGGGTTTTTTTCTTAATTGGCATAAATTAAAAATTAGGGTTAAGTATGAACATAGGTACATTATTGAACCACGTTCAACTTTTGTGTCATTTTTCCGCTTTTATCTTCTTGTTTAATCTTTAACAGGATGTAGTACTATCTGTTGAATGTTGATTGATTTTCGCGGAGAATGGAAGAAGATACTTGGACTTGAGCAAAGCACATCATCCAAATTTCACATCCGAGAAACAATAGTTTTGGCATTGGATTTGTAAGGACAAAAAGTTAAACTCGAATTTGCCAACGTTCTGAAGTTAGCGTATGAAATGTGGAAAAGGAAAAGAGTCACAATTTAGGAGGCATTTGTTGGCTTCTTTAGTTCTTTTGCATGTGTGAAGCTTTTAGTTACAAAAACTTGGCCAACTCTGAGCAAATGCTTTTCCTCTACTGAAATGCCATTGGCAAGTTGGATACCTTTGCAGTATTTATACCACTTTAGAGTGATAAAGATTTGAAGCTCAAACAAAGCATAAACAAGTTGAGTGGGGGCAGATGAATATAAAAAAGGTTTGAATGAATTCAGTATATGTGTGTGTGTGTGTGTGTGTGTATATATTATAAAAATAGACAAATAGGAGGAAAGAAAAATAACTGAGGAAGAAAAAAAATCATAAGATTAGACTTAAATAGTCATACATAATTTCCCTCATAAAACAGACCGAGAAAAATATAGATAATCATACATCACACCAGTAAGTGGATCCTGATTCTGATTTGTGGGATCCACTAAACCACAAGCAGAGGTCTCTTAAACAAAAACCTTCTGGTTGTTGGCCACACCCATCTTCCAAACCCCAACAACTCCACACTAATTTCTTAGTTGTTTTGAAGCGATCAGTCTCTCTCTGTCACTTTCTTTTAACATTACATTACATTACACAAAACACACTCACTCACACAATCTTGCTAAACTAGTAGTAAAAAAGTTACAATTTTTTTACAGCCCACACCAATGTAGGAAAAAAAAAAAAAAAAAAAAGGACCCCCTTTCACCTCATGCAGCTAAAAAGACTCAAAAGTGTGAAGGAACAAAGAAAAGGGACAAAATCCCCCACACAACAACCTCTTGCAGAAAAAGGTCTAAAACAAGCTTTCTTTTTCCTCCTCTCACTGAGTTAATTTTTGGGATTGGCTCTTTTGTTTCAATACTAGGACAAGCCACTGTACAAAATGCATGCTAGATCAGTCAAAAAACAAAAATCCCTTATCGCAAATTTCATCATCCTCAGGACTCACTAACCTCTCTAGTTATATTAAAATTAAAATTATGATTATATCCCTATAGAATTAAACAAATTAAAAAAGGGGATGATAATAGCACAAGTCAGTGAAGAACAAGCCTTTGGAACTTGGCTTCTGTGGGAGACTCGGACCCTTCACAGAGAACCCTTTTCCTGTTTACCCTTCCACAATTGGTTATGTTGTTGAAGCCATTGATGTTGTTAATTAGTAAGGAATCTTGATGAACTAGTACTTGTTGTTGTTGTTGCTGTTGCAATGGTGAAGGAATGGTAACAGGAGGGATCTCAAAGGACTCAAGTGGTGGTGGTGGATGTCTCCATTGAGGAAGAGGACCAGCCAATAGCAGAGTCTGAAGAAGTGGGCCAGCCTTCATAACAGCTTGCAGAAGCTTTCCTTTCTCAGGCAATGGCTTATCAGAAACCAGCTCAAGCTCTGAGATGGCTGTGGCTGGTACTGGTACTGGGCCCAACTGGGTTTGCTGAATTGGGTCAATCACTGGTGAGGAAACAATGCTTTCTTCACAGTCTGAGGAAGAGAAGCCATTGTTGGAGTCAATCCCTCTTCTGGGTTCATCCTCAATGCTGGAAATCCCAGACACTGGAGCTGTCGTTTGTTGCTGTTGCTGTTGCTGTTGTTGTTGTTGTTGTTGGAGAAGAAGTTTCTCTAAAAGGAGTCTTTGGCATTTTTCCTGTGCTTCATCTCTTTCTCTAACAGCTTTGCTAAGAAGATCTTTGAGATGAATTAGTTGGTCATCTTTCTTCCTTAGCTCCTCCTGAACTGTTACCTTTATCTGTTCAAGCTCTAGCTTTGTGTACCAAAGTGAACTCCTCAATTCATCTTCCACACTCTGTAGACAGAAAAAAAAAAAAACCCCCCGTTTAGAATATAAAAAGGAAACATATAAGCTTTGAGGAGTGCTAGAATTGAAAGGTAGAGAAAACCCCATTATGTACATCTTTTTATTTGTCAAAGGATCAAACTTGGCTATTTTTAGTCAAGTCTTTAGATCAAGATGAAAATGAAGGAAACTTGTTACCTTTCCTAAGTTTCCTTGGCAGTAGTAAGCCCAACTAAGGCCAAGAAGAGGATTGCGTTGAGTGTCCATGTTCCGGTTATGGCTTCTGCAATGCTGCTTCTCAAGAGAGAGAGAGAGAGAGAGAGAGAGGAGAAGAAAGGAAGAGGGAGGTGGGGTTTTTGAGCGGTGGCTCTACTTCTTATAAGAAGTACCTAGAGTCACTGTTCTCTTTGCCAATTGCTGTCTGCTGCTTCTTTTTTAATTTTTTTCCCCTCACTAGGGGGTTAGGCCAAAGCACAAAAGGCCAAAAGCCTAGCAAGGCCAATTCCAGTATCCTATTTGCTCTCTCCCTCTCTCTCATTCTCTCTCCCTCTCTCTCTAAAGACTCTCATGAGCCTCTTTGTGTATGTTGATCAGTAGGCAGTAGTCTTAGGACCCTACAAAATCTACTGTAAACAAAAACAAACCAATGTACAAACAAATAACTGTCAGCGATGAAAGCGGGAGCAACAAAGAAACATCTTCCTCTTTTTATCATTTATTTACTAGAGATTTCCACATTAGGGTCTAAAAATGCATTATCGTGAATTCGGTTAAAATTTGTTATAAAAATTATTTATTAGGGTCTAAAAATGCATTATCGTGAATTCGGTTAAAATTTGTTATAAAAATTATTTATTCTATATACTGTTTTAGTATGTTAGGGAGAAGAATTTTAATTATAATTGAACCCTACATTATATACTGAAACATGTGAGAGTTTTATACTATAGTAAATATTTACTTTACATTTTAGTAAGTGAAAAATTTACATTGTTTGAGGTTTAAACTTTAACTGGTATTTGAAACTTCAAATCTAACCTATCAGCTACAATTGTGAATGGTGTAAAGTTTTCAACAATTACATTAATAAAATATTACTATAGTGTAAAAGTTCTCATATGTCATATTTTTTTAAACTTAAAACATAAGCTAAAACTGAAGTCAACAGGAGCCAAAGCTTAAACCATCTCCTACACATGGGTGTTTGGGGGTGGTGAGAACCACTCAGTTTAGTTATAAACAGTAAAAAGCTCTCATATGCTACAGTAATAATAAAAAAAATCACTACAGTGTAAAACTCTCACATGCTACAATAAAAATGGTTCTCACCACTGGTTCCTACTATCTTTCCAAACACCTACTAAAGTGATTTTAACGGTTAAAAGAACGTTTGACATCAAGCCACTGTAGAAATACCTTTATACTTGTCAAGCCACTTGCGTACGTTGCTGCATATGGATATTCAATCTGACACATGTGAGACGAAATACAGAGATAAAACCAAAATTTGTTAGAAAGACTTCGACTGTCGTATAAAAGGGTTTAGTCTATGGATCCTTATACATGTGATCTACAGAAAGTTCGTTGTTCATATTCCTACCATGTTATTAGTTTTTTAATCTCTTTTTTGGCTTTTTAGAAGAATGACATCATTTTGAACAATTTTTTTTCTTCGTTTCATACCCAACTTTATAATGGTAAACGGTTAGTTTTTCTCCTTGAGACAACATTACTGATAATCTGAGAGTGAATACGTTTAAAACCATGACATTCCCTCCACAGATGTGTTTTTCATTTTCACCTTCCACTATACAAAGAAATGGAGAGTAGCCTAATTCTTCAATTACCAAAATTAGAAATGTTTTGACCGAGGCCACTGGTGTCGGTGTCGGTGTCCGGTCCTATAACATGAGACCCACAAATAATGTCCGTTTTTTATTAGTTGTATTAGCGCTAAGCAAAAATAATTTTAAAACACGTTAGATTTTTTTCTTAAAAATATTTTTTGCTCTTATTTTGATGAGTCAGCTGTAAATCTAAGATCATCGGATCAGTTGCCAAACTTCAGAACTTATCCAATTTTGACAAATTATCCCTTGCACGTGGGCTGCCTTAATAGAAAGTTTAAAATTTTTCCTGTTTGAGTCTACTCTTTTCAAATCCAAATAAGTCACTTCTTCTACTTCAATTATGAATACATTGATTCTTAAAACAATTGGTTATACGTAAGTATAAGAAGTTAGAAGAATTTTTTGTAGTGCTTTAAATTGGTTGTGTTAGCTCTTTAATGCTTGACACTTGGGAAAAATCTAAGTATCAAAATTATTTATCTGTAAGACAATTTCTTCTTAACAGTATGGGCACAAAGAACCTGAAAACTTGGCACTATTTTTTCGTTTAAAAAAAAATAATGAGGTTGTTTACTTTATATTTTAAGATGAAAGTCTTGTAATAAAGTCATTTAAAGCTGTTATTAGGTAAGATTCTTAAACTTTCTACTTAGAAATTTGAGAGAATATTTGTTTGGTTTGTTCTAATAATGTTCTTCTGTGTTTTTTTTAACAACTTTGAATCGGTAGACGATATGGCCGTCTCGCGTTTCATCTGTTTTCCTTTGTCTGTGGAATAATTTAACATTCCATTAGGCCTTAGCAGTCAATAAATGGAATTATATATGTGTGTATATATATATATATGTTATATATACATATATAATATAATACATAAAGCAGTCAATAAGTGGGCACTTTTCATTTTTTACTGCTATTTGCAAATTAAATTTTATCATTTTAGATCACGTATGGAACATTCTTTTCATAAATTTTACAGCTTATACGCCATATGCCCTAATGCCATTGCATGGAATATCGATTTCTTTTTTTTTTTTTATATAGAGGAGGAGGGAATACCACCTACATTTGAGTAGGACTAAACGTAACTCGAACCCTTAACCTATGGTTAGAGTGGAAGGACTTACAACCAATTAAAATCAACTAAACTGTCCTCGCTTGTCATATCATTTTCCTTCAACCCATTAGAAAAATAAAATATTAAAAGTAGTTTGACTTTTTTGAATCTCTGTCTCTTTTTATTTTTTATTTTTATTTTATTTTTTTATCGAGCTTTGTGAAAATAAAAGCAATTAGCTGGTTTCCCCTTTCCTCAAACTTAAACTCGATTCATTTGGGGGGGGCAAAAGGCCCTTAAAGGCTTAAAATCCATTGCGTAAAGCACGTTTTAATTTTGCAAGAAATTATAGCTAAAAGATGTGCATTAATTTGCGCATGCATGTTTTGGTTGTGCTCGTGTTACAATTTTCTTAACAAACGACCTCTGTTTTGTTTCCTTTCCCTCCATTTTGTTTGTTTTTGAAAACTTTCTTCCAACGAAATGATAAAGATAAGAAGACCATAAAATTCTTGACACAAGATAAGGGGGAAAAAAAAAGAAAAAAATGGTTCCAATATTTTAGTTTTATTTGTCATGCTCCTCTTGGCTTGGTTTAGAAAAGGGAAAGAAAACTACAAGAAACATCATTTCTAGTTTGACAAACCATATATGTAAGTTAAAAATCATGTTATTGATTAGGATCTCATGCTACTCATCTTTGACTTGAAGAATGTCTGCATGTGCAGTTCATGTGTCTCGCAAAGACAAAAGCTTAGAAGTAAACCAATGAACATGGAAATTTTTCAAAAAAATAAAAAATAAACAACAAATAATAAAAAGGAGAAATTTTGTTAATTCCATGCTCTTTCATCTGTGTTCATATATATATATATATGGAGAGGGGTCAAGTTAAGCTGCTATCACTGGTCAGAAAAAGGAGCTGGTAACCTAACTTTTCCACCAATATATTTTCCAAAGGAAAGCTGACAGTCACCCCTTTTGAGCCACAAAGTCCTCCTTATAGGAAAGGAGAGAGGCTTCTATTTGACGATTTTAAGACTCTCTTACCGTTTAAAATACACATGGATTTCTATGGTACGGTGTAGATTTTTACCCTGTTGGTAGTGTACTGCATTGAACCGTCAGATTTTTATTAAAATATTATAAAATCCCTACAGTTAAAATTTAGATGTGATCTAATGGCCCGGAGCTATACAAGACCGATAAAATATTTTTTTGCACTCTATCACATAATTATCAAAAGAGATGTACGCACACATGACAAAGATATGGAAGTATATTGTTGAATTTTATTTGTTTGGCTAAGGGTCACCCACAAATTCAACACACCCTTGTTGAGATTGGACACGTGTCTACCTTGATCATCGATAATCTGTAATGATGAAGGGTGATTTGGTGATGCGTGTGCTTGTGTAATGATCTTGAAAATAATTGTATCAAAGTCTTGCCACTTTATTCCCTAAACTATAGCTATTGGCATTTAGAACTTTATTTCAAAAAAAATGTGTAAGGGACAGAGCAACACATGTTTTCTGTAAAAGATTTGAAAACGCGCAGCGCATGTGTGTCCATGGAGGGGGAACAAATGTTTTTCAATCCAAAAGCCTCCTTGACTCTTTAGAGAATTTCGCTGTAGGATATGAATATCAACTAGCAGAGCTCTATTTTGAACTGTCATAATATTTTGTCAATTTTGTATATTTTTTATTTTAATATAATTTTATTAGATTAAACGTTCAAAAACATACTATCCACAAATATGACCCCTAATAATAGGTGGCTTCAAAATATTTTCATTTGTGCTTTTTCTTTAATTCATGAATAAGACGTTTTTGTTTTTTTTATTTAATTTTCTCATTTGTACCAGTGATTTGTTCTTATTAGTTGACTGTTAAAGTTTGAAATTTAATTTTTATGTCTTCCATTAACGTCTCAATTGCATTTTGTAAGTAATTCTGTGAATTTTTTAATAGAAAGTACCGTTTGCGTCCTCCACTTGAACCATGTATATAAGTAAGAGGCATAACACGTAAAACGTTTTTAATTTAGGGACCAAAGTGAAAATAGTGAAGCCCTTAGAATACCATTTGTGTGAATGACCTTAATCATCAGGGGTAATTAAGGGAAATCTCACATTTAAACTTTCGAAAATCCTAATTTCAAAAAGGATGGATGGGGCGCCGCTGCTTTATGTCTCATCCAAAGGTGTGATTATCTTTGGAATTATGTTTTAGCTTTGTGAAAATTAAAATGCATATATATATATATATATATATGTGTGTGTGTGTGTGTGTGTGTGTGTGTGAGTTATATGTTGTACGGCGCCCTAGGTTGCTGCAAGTTTAAGCAATATCAGACAACTGTTTGAGAATATATGGGACATTTCTTTGCTTCATTTCCCCACCATTGCTCTATAACTCAAGCAAAAAAGGGCGTAATTGCTTTTACCATAAAAAGCAAAAAAAAAAAAATTCAATCATGATGACAATTCTAATAATGAAAAAAAGAAGAATATAAAGCACAAGTAATGTTCGCATAGTCTTGTGATAATTTTATATTTTAACTGCAGCCTAAAACGTAGAGTTTGAATCCTTCCGACTTTAAGTTTAAAAATTAAAAATTAAAAAGAAAATAAAAGAAAACATAAAAATATGTATGCGATATCTATCAAGAGGACAAGATAAACTAATTATCAAAAATAAATTTTTATGCTATTGTTTTTCTAATTTTGATTTAGTTGGGTTTGGTATACTAGTATGAACTCTTTAATTTGAAGCGTCTACAATAAAAAAACTCAGTTATAGTATAAAGCAAAAAACAACTATAGTATAAAAACTTTGTGCAACTACAATGTTTTGAACCACTTTCTTAAAACCCCATGGATAATTTTTTAAATAATTTTTTCTTTTCTTTTCTTTTCTTTTTTTTTTATTTTTTTTTTATTTTTTGGGTACTGATTCTCCACGAGTTCCTTTAGTTTCTTTGTGCATTGGCTAGCTTCAACAAGAATTTAGGTGCACTAATATAGTATATCAGGTTCTCAAGTTGTCAAACAAATTTAATAATTTAATCTTAAAGCAGCCAAATGATGGAGGTTTTGCTTATAATGACTTGTGTAGTAATGAATTTCTCATTTCCAGGTTAACCAACAATACATGGGAATGGCCGATCATGGTTGTAAGAAATAAGAAATAAAAAAAAAGTTAATTAAATCAAGAACTATCCCGGGTTGCTTTTTTGTCCCTTAGGCATGTTATGAAATAATAATGATAATAATAGACCAGACCATGATACTAATAATCAACATAATTATTGTTTTAACGAATCAATATAATATCACAATATAATATATAACCTTTAACTCCATCCGCATAATGTAGAAATCTTAGGCAAAGTGTTCCTCACAGACAAAAGGAGGAGACAAGATGTATCATTACTTTATTACTTTTACCAACATAACCATGCATTTATACTGTAATAAAAGAATCTATATGGTTATACTACAAGACAAATATATAGATTATACATAAGTACATTTTTCCTTTCTAAAAAAAATTATTGGTGTCATCTTGCGCTAATTTTTTTCGTCATTTTAAAAGTCTCAAGATTTATTAATGAAACGAAAATTACTTCACCCAGTTTTTCTTCAAGGATAGATCTAACCCAATATATAGATTATAGGCCAATGCATGAGCAGTAACTATATGATGTAATTTTTTTTGGTGGGACCCCATTTCTCCATTTTGAAGTTGGACCCCACATTATCCTACTTGTAATTGCTTCTCAATCAAACATGCGTTGAAGTTGCAAGAAAAAAAAAAAGGCTATAATCTGGTTGGAAATATGGCGATCACAATTCTATGGTTTCTAGTGGCTACTAATGAATTTGATCCCATGTTAAGCCTACAAAGGCATGCAGTGTGCTTGCAATTTCGGAACCAAAAAAGAAATAAGATTGAAAGATTCCCACTTGGAAATAGAAATTTAAGGTTTTGTTTGCTTTACCTTTATCAGTTCTTATTATCAGCAATAAATTGCAAATCAAGGGCTTTTTCATAATTGTCCTTATTCTTCATTTATTTATTTATTTTTATTTGTTGCTCTTCAAAGGGCTGATTGAACGCGTGAAAGACACATTGGTTCAAATTATTTTTCTTTTTTTAGCCTTTTTCCCCAATATCCAACATTGTTAGCTTCTTGCATTTGAAAGCGGTATATTATATATTTTACCATTGACGAGACAGCAGAGGAACATTAGAGGAAAAAAAGAAGAAGCCATATGAATCAAAACGATTCTAAAGTCAGTAAAAATGAGTAAAGAAACGTTGAGGTTTTTTAGAAAAGAACTAACGAATTTCTTTTGGGACGGTTGAGGGAGTAATGAGTATCAAAAGGCAAAGTAAAGGTACCAAGAACTCTAGTTAAGATAGGGTTTTTATTTTTTATTTTTTGACTCTCCCTTTTTCATGACAAAGGTAATTGGAGGCCTGATCCTTGTATCACACGAAAATTGAGATGGAATTAATGTATAAGTCTTTGTGTGTGTAATAATTGCTTAGTACTCCTTCCCTGTTCGTTTTTTGACAATTTGTTTTCCCCCAACTTTATCATGAACAAGTGTGCCTTTATATGGTCATTAGCATTTTGGTTATGCCATTGTCATATATACATTTAAGTAGCCAATCGGGAATATAGTTAGAACAACGAGTTAGTTAAGCATTGTAGTATGTGAGAGTTTTATAATATTATAACATATTTTTTTTTATATTATAGTATATAAAAGATTTATACTATAGATAGATAAAACTATGAGATCCAATTAAATTGTCAAAGACACGTGTTTTTATTTGCATGTGTTCGAGCAATTTATACATGAACCAAGTTCTAATACGAGAATACTTGTTCCTCTTGTGTACCTCATGCACTTTTTTTATGAATAAAAAAAGATAAGTTATAGTATTGTCTTGATGCGCCCACCAAACGCCTTAACCGGTATTCTCTTTAAATTGAATACCAACTAACGTTTGTACTTTTATGTATTAATTATTTATTTATTTTTGGACATGCAAACAATTGCAACGTCTAATTTTTAGAGATTTTCAAGTTATTAATTAACCTGGCAAGGCGATTCTTGATGTTTAGATTAGGTCTAATTTCACACGATGACAATGTAATATCTTGATTTGAAGTTTTAACTAAAACTAAGTACTTACATCACTATAAGTACACGTTAGGCCAAATTTTGAGGTAACACATTGTTTTACCATCTTAGATGTTAATTAAGGTATTAGGTGACGAAGTGACTGAAGTGTAATTAGTCAATTACTTATGACTATAGCTTTCCAACTTGCAGTAACTATCATAAATTTTAAAGAGAAAATATATAAAATTCACACACACACACACACACATATATATATATCAAATCAAATAAGCATTAGTATTGGATAAGAAAGTGACTATAGTGTGATCAGTCATTTAACATGTTTTCTAGCACTTATGTGTATGGCTTTCCAAGTTGAATAACTATTATAAATTCTAAAGAGAGAATATATACAATTTATATATATATATACATACTTCCGAAATCAAAATGAAAAACATGAACATTTGATAAAAATAGGAAATTTTTATGGTAGATAATGCAATTTTACTTCATTAGTAGAGCATATGTATTTTAACCACCGGATTTACTTTTTAATGATATAATCTGCGTTGAAAATAATTGTGTATCGTATATTATAAATTTTTAAAGTAGACAATTACATATTGTAATCCGACGATTAAAACAACCCACTTTACCAGTGAAACAAATTGTTTTTATCTATTATAAGAATTCCCTAAAAAATAATTAATAATAAAAAATATTATTAGGTGGAACCTGAAACTGGAATATGCCAAAGATTCAGTATTGAATTGGATCACTCAAACACAAAGTAATTGATCAATGCAGGTCTCCCAAGTCACCAAGAGTGGGGTCCTAACGGCTAATACCTGTCGGGTGGGAACCCTTGAAAATCATGGATGCCAACTTTTGTTTAACCGTGTGGGCTCCATTTCTCACTAAGAATTAAGAAAATCTAGCACTAAAAGAATTTTCACTTGTATTAAAAAAAAAAAAAAAGAAATCGGGTCAATAGTTACCTTCTTTTTAGTGTTTAGGTGGGTCGTCAATTCCATTAATCATATCATGTTTATTTTGAAGATCTTTTGGAATCCCGAGCGGTCGTTAAACCATAAAAAGTTAAAGCTCCAACTAAGTCTATATTTTATTCGGCGCCCAATTTTCTTTTCCTAATCATATCCATTTTTTTCTTTTTTTTTTTTTGCCCTTTTTCTAAGGGCTAGAAAAAAAAAAAGAAAAAAAAAATCAACATGGACTACGACTTGAACTGAAAACCCACACGACTCGAAAGCAAAATGCAGATATTTCCCCCACCTGAATCAAACGCTAACCAATAAGGATTCTCTCTCTGTTAATTTTTTTTATATAGAAAAAAGAATGACAAGTGAAATTACAATGTTGAGAAAAATAAATAACCTCATCGTCAACTAACTAACCGATGATAATTAATAATGGTTTTTACAATTAACTTTTCCTCTTCTTTCTTTTTCTTTTTCTTTTTCTTTTTTTTTTATCTAGAAAACAGTTAACTTTTATATGCTCATGCATTATTTACAAGGTATATTCCTTTGTATGGTTTGATTGGATAAAAGCTACCTGATCACCTTGTATAGTAATGCTTTTCAATGCAATATGAGGTTGCGATAAAATTTGTATCCATTGGAACAAGTTGCACCAAGAAGCATTTTCTAGCCATACGTTATATATAACAATATTATGCGTTACATGTTGATTCACTCTATAAGTGACACATTGATTTAGAGTCTTTGACTTTTAAAATGTCTTGAAACGAATAATGGTCTATCAAATTGTTTCAAGTTAGTTTTTTTTTTCATCAAATTATTTAAATCTCGATAGAAAGGTGAAAGGACCATATGAAACTTGCTAGAAGTTAATCTTGTAATGTCACATGTCCGGACACATTTGTTGAAAAAGAATAAACTGAAAATGTTAATGCAAGGCTATTGAGAACTAGGTATAACGGTCACTTTGAGACTAAAGATGACATACAATTTAAAGATTAAAAATAGGATTAATCATAAAATTCCAGGGAGAAAGGTGTAGAACATTTTCCCTTATTTAAAAATAATTCAGTTCCTATCAATTATTTTTCATTCCTTTTTAAAAAAATCCAACAAAAATCTGAGAAGTCCGTGATCTCAACGCGGTTTTAAGGTCTCGAAATCTAACAAGATGACGGCCCATTTGTCCTTATACCCAACCCTTGCATGTGAGCCTCACTCAGCCTCCGTTAATTAGTAGTTATGCTTAAGTAAAAATCCGCCATGTGGACCAATCACATCTCTCCATTCTAATGAAAAAAGATCTTTGTTTTGTTTGGGATTTGTGGAGCCCATCTCAAAGATCCCCAGAGAGCTCACGAGACTGGCTAGTAATCTAGCTTTCTTTTTCTCTGCCCTTTTATTTTAATTTTAATTTTTTTTCTTTTTTTAATTTTTTGTAGGAAAAAAGAAAAGAAAAGAAAAGTGCAGGTGAAATCTGATTCCAAGATCGGATTGTCCGATTACAGAGATGAATATGAATAGCAGGGGCCATTTGGTTTTGCTGGGTTATGATTGATTGAGGCCATTGGGATGTGATATGAATCATACTTTTGAAAAAAAAAAAGGAATTATTATACGTATTTCTTATAGTAAAACATCATCTCAATAATAAAAAAAAGGTAAAATGGAAAGACCCCACACGGTTTACATGCCACGTCACGGCTCTTTTTTATCTGTGATGGATTTTGGTGGGATTGAGACCATTCGGTAGATTTTGTTGTCCTAGTGGCCTCTTGGGTTGAGCTCACATGGGTGCTCAATTTGTTAACGTGTTAGTTGATTGTGATATGTCTGCAGGGATGTGATGTTTTGTATATAATCAATCTATGACACGCAAGTTTAAATTTTGACTTTCCTCCCGAGAAAAATAAGAGGTTTTTTTTAGAAATAGAACAAATAAAATTCAATAGAGCATCTATTATAAGCACCAATAATTTCAGATATTGACTGAATCTATTAGTAAACATTAGATAAAGTATAAGGATAAAAAACAACATTAAGACCTAAAGAGAAAGAACTCACTCAACGCTCAAATTAAAGCTTATCAACGGCTCGTTACAAAAAATTACCACTATTGATGGATAAAACCAATCAACCAAAATCAGATTTGTCTTAGTTAGGACGTATACAACTCGACATATATTCAGATCTAACTGCCAAACATCCCATATAATGCTACTATTTAGCGAGTGGGAAATACAAACCGAGATTGGAGTTGGGGAGGCCACCTCTTTTATTACAAACTAAACATAACTACGACATAGAAACACAAACCAAGCGAGATCGTCATTACTGAAAGATAACAAACATGACTTGAGAAATAAGCCTCAGCTAAACAAGAGAACCTATAGATGGTGATCCGGCCACTGTAGTTTGGAGCATGAGATCCCCCAAGACAAACATTGGATCTTAGGGACTAAAACCCTAAAGTCCTACATTCGTTGGAAAACCCCCATCACCTCACATCGACAGAGACCTCAAACCTTCTAATCCGGCATCGAGCTGTGCATGCCATGCATGGTCCAACAACAAATCTGCAACGATGAGGCCTCTACGCACTGATGAAACTCGCCGCCAAGACCACCATCAACAAATCTATGAAGCGACCATGCTCCCATACAACGCTTAAGGCAGATTTGCCACTGTAACCTAACAACTCTTTGCTCCTCTCCACGGTGCCAAACCTCCACCCACGAGTACCCCTCAGCTAAAGCCTTACTATGCAACTCCCCCCTCCACCCCTAGGGCCAAATAACCACAGACAAGCCATAGGTCATCGTCGGATTCCAACCCCAAGAGAGAGGGATGAAACCAACCTCTTGTTGCAAGTGTGGAACCAAATCAAGTCAACATCCCAGCAAAAGGAAGAAAAAGGAGAGGAAAGGCAAATTCTAAGAGCTGCAAAGCCAAGGTTGGGCGCTGCAGAGCCCGTGGGCAGCAAAGCAGGGTCGTGAAGCTATAAGAAGAGCACCGCGGCACCGGCAGGTGATTGCCACAGTGCATGTTTCGAGCGTCACAAAGCCAAGGCACTGTGTTACGCGATATTCGGTGCAAAAGTCGTATTTTAAAGGCCCAAAAATAGAAAATTGCTAGGGTTTCTCATTAGTTGCTATTTTTCTCTTCTTTGGGGTATAAATAGACATAAGGTAGCTGGGGTTATGTATGAGAGTGACATTATTTTGTGTGAGCATATTTTGTGTGAGAGCTTTATTGTTGAGAGAAAAAAATTTCCACATAAGGTGTTAGGTAGAAGAGAGATTTATGAAACACTATTTGAGAGTGTGTGATAAATTTCTCTTATAATCTGTAATCTTCTTCATCATAGTGAAATCTGCAGTGACAGAAACAGGACTTAGTCTCGAATTTGAATGAACCTGTATAAAAATTTGGTGTCTCTTTTTTTTTCTTTTCTCCAATTTTTTTTCTACAATTATTCATTCTTGCTATCCTTATAATTAGGAGGTGCCTAATTCCCCAACAAATGGTATCACAGCAGATGTTTGGATCAAGAACGATGACAGGAGAAGAAGGTTTGGCAACCGGTATCATCAAAATCGATGGTTCGGACTTTTCCTATTGAAGGATACAAGTGGAAGACTACCTCTACAGTAGGAAACTACACTTACCCTTGGGTAATAAGCCCAAAGGTATAAAAGATGAGGAGTGGAATCTCCTTGATAGACAAGTGCTAGGTGTGATCCGTTTGACCCTGTCAAATAACAAGGCCCACAACGTTGTGAAGCAGAATACAACAACATGGATGATGAAGGCTTTGTTAGACATGTATGAAAAGCCTTCGGTCAATAACAATGTACACCTCATGAAGAAGCTCGTTAATTTAAAAATGCCTGAAGATGTCTCAGTGGTAGAGCATCTGAATAATTTTAACACCATTCTGAACCAATTGGTCTCGGTAGAGATTAAATTTGATGATAAGATCAATGCCCTAATCCTCTTCACCTCGTTACTGAATAGTTGGGAACCCATGAGGGTGGCCATTACCAATTCAATTAAGAATGAAAAACTAAAGTTTATTGATGTCAAAAACTTTATTTAGGCAGAAATAGTTCACAGGAAGGATTCAAGTGAAGCTTCTACGTCAAACTCAGCCCTTAATGTTGATAATAAGGGGAGGAAACTTGAGAGGCATTCCAACAAGGATAATGGCAAGAGAGGCAAGTCGAGGAATGTGGGAAGCAAGTTAAGGAACGGTAGGATTATGGAGTGTTGGAATTGTGAAAGGACCAGCCACTTAGAAAAGAATTGCAAAGCTCCAAGGAAGAATGAAAACAAAAACAATGACACTGTAAACGCCGCTACTGAAGAGGCACAAGATGCCTTACACTCGTCTGTCTACAATTTCCTTGATTCGTGGGTGATAGATTCAAGAGCATCATTTCACACCACTATACATCGTCATGTCCTGGAGAATTATGTTGCTGAAAATCATGGTAAGGTTTACCTTGTAGATAGTAAACCTTTGGACATTGTTGGCATTAGGGATGTCAGTTTGAAAATGCCTAATGAGTCTGTGTGGAAGATTTAGAAGGTGAGAGGTACCCAAATTGATGCACAATTTGATTTCGGTAGGATAACTAGATGACGAAGGACATAATGTGACCTTCAGTTGTGGAGGTTGGAACGTCACTAAGGGAGTGATGGTTGTTGCTTGGGGACGCAAGGCTGGAACTCTCTACATTAACTCTAGTTGTAGAGATACCATAGCAATTGCTGATTTTGCTGCTAATACCAAGCTATGACATCATAGGCTCAGTCACATAAGTGAGAATAGAATAAAGGTGCTTCACTATAAAGGAAAACTACCGGGATTGAAAACTGTTGATCACAGTTTGTGTGAAGCCTGCATCTTTGGTAAACAGAAGAGAGTTAGTTTCTCAAAGATGGGTAGAGAGCCTAAGTCCAATAAATTGGAGCTAGTTCATACAGATGTATGGGGACCTTTGACGGTTACTTCCCTTGGTGGTGCAAATTATTATGTGACATTTATAGATGACTCAAGCAGGAAGGTATGGGTTTACTTTCTAAAAAAAAAATTTTGATGTCTTTGATGCTTTAAAGAGATGGAGATCCATGGTGGAGAACGACACAGATTTAAAGGTAAAGTGCTTACAGTCTGACAATAAGGGAGACTACTTAGATAATGACTTCAAGCGGTATTGTGCTGAGAATGGAATAAAGATGAAGAAAACCATTTCAGGGAAACCATAGCAGATTGGTGTAGCTGAGAGAATGAATAGGACTCCAAACGAGTATGCCAGAAGCATGAGGTTGCATGCAGGGCTGCCAAAATCGTTTTGGGCTGAGGCAATTAATACAGCAGCTTATATGATCAACAGAAATCCATCACACCATTGAAGTTCAAGCTACCATAAGAAGTTTAGAGCGGTAAAAAAGTTGATCTCTCTTACTTGAAAGTATTTGGGTGTGTTTCCTATGTTCATATTGACCCTGCTACTAGAAGTAAACTTGATGTAAAGTCAAATAAGTGTTTTCTGGTTGGCTATGGTGGACTTGAGTTTGGTTATCGTTTCTGGGATGACCAAAATCAGAAGATTATCAAGAGCAAGGATGTGATCTTCAATAAAGGTGTTTTGCATAAGGATAGAGATAGCAATCACTCTAGAAGTTCAAGTTCTAAAGTTAAGAAACCTAAGGTGATTCCATTGAAGGATCTTCCTAAAGTGGAGGAGCAAAATCCAGAGGATGTAAACCAAGAAAACATAGTTTCAGAAGGAAACCAAAGTACTCCTGCAACTCCAATCAGGAGATCTAGCAGGACCATCAGACCGCCGTAGAGATACTCCACTTCTCTACATTATATTTTGTTGACCAATAGAGGTGAACTATAAAGTTATGATGAAGTCGTGCAGGCTAAAGATTCAGTTAAGTGGGAGTCAGCCATGAGAGATGAGATGGATTACTTAATATCTAATTAGACATGGCAACTAACAGAGTTACCATAAGGCAAAAAGGCCTTGCATACTAAATAGGTATACCAGATAAAAGATGAAAGTGATGGCAGCAAACAGTACAAGGCAAGGCTAGTGGTAAAAGGCTTTCAGCCAAAAGAAGGCATCGACTTCAACAAGATTTTTTCTCCGATGGTGAAATTGACCACGATCAGGACAGTACTTGCGCTAGTGGCAAATGAAGACTTATTCTTGGAACAGTTGGATGTTAAGACAACTTTTCTCTATGGTCATTTAGAGGAGGAGATCTACATGAAGCAGCCATAAGGTTTCAAAATACCAGGTAAGGAGAACTTAGTGTGCAAACTTCAGAAGAGCTTGTATGACTTTAAACAAGCTCCTAGGCAGTGGTATAAGAAGTTTGACGGTTTTATATACAGCAATGGTTTCTTGAGGTGTCAAGGAGATCACTGTTTGTAACGCCCCTAAGTGGGGGTTAACGGTTTTTATTAAATAAAATAAAGATTAGAAAATAAATATAAATCGTCAAAGTAATTTGCCCGGGACTTAAATAAAAACTCTTAAATT
>CAMOHE010037330.1:52752-66165 GCA_946598075.1 Artocarpus hirsutus
TTAAACAAGCTCCTAGGCAGTGGTATAAGAAGTTTGACGGTTTTATATACAGCAATGGTTTCTTGAGGTGTCAAGGAGATCACTGTTGTTATGTGAAGAATTTTGATGACTCTTATATTATATTGTTGCTATATGTCGATGACATGCTAATAGCAAGAGGTTGCAAACTAGAGATTGATAAGCTGAAGAAGGAGCCGTCTAAGAAGTTTACAATGAAGGATTTGGGTGCTGCAAAACAAATCCTTGGGATGAGAATAACGAGGAATAATAATGGTCTAAAACTGTTACAGGAAGAATATGTTGAAAAGGTGCTTAGCATATTCAATATGAGTACTACAAAGCCTATGAGTACTCCTTTGGCCAGTCACTTCAAGTTATCAAAGGAGCAATCACTAACCACGAAGCAGGAATGAGATCACATGGCCAAGGTGCCTTATGCTTCTGCTATAGGCAGTCTCATGTATGCTATGGTTTATATTAGACTGGACATTGCATATGCAGTGAGAGTTGTGAGTAGGTTCATGAGCAATCCAGGTAAGCAGCATTGGAAGGCAGTGAAGTGGATTCTCAGATATCTAAGAGGTACTATAGGTTAAGTATTATGTTTCAAGAAGTCAGACTTGGGAGTACAAGGTTATATAGATGCTGATATGGCTGGAGACATCGATGGCAGAAAGAGTACAACCGGTTATGTCTACACTTTAGATGGCACAGCAGTTAGTGGGGTCTCGAAGCTGCAAAAGATAGTTGCACTCTTTACAACTGAAGCAGAGTATGTGGCAATGACAGAAGCGAACAAGGAGATCATTTGGTTGCAGTCGTTTCTGGAAGAACTGGGTCACAAGTAGAAAAGGAGTACATTACATAGTGATAGTCAGAATGCCATTCACTTGGCGAAAAATCGAGCATTTCATGCTAGACGAAGCATATACAGCTGCGGTGTCACTTCATTAGGTCAGCTTTGAAGGATGAAGTGTTAAAACTCGAGAAGGTTTTTGGGAGTCAGAATTCAGCAAATATGCTCACCAAGACTGTTCCGATCAAGAAACTGAAGTTGTGCGCAACTTCAGTTGGACTTTTCTTTAAGGCGTGTGAAGTTGTTGCCGCTGTAGTGGAGACATGGTGATTGATTAGTCTCCAAGTGGAAGATTGTTGTAGGTGTGGAGAGAAAAGGCAAATTCTAGGTGCTGCAGCACCAAGGTTAGGCGCCGCAACGCCCGTGGGTAGCAAAGCAGCCCTGCGGTGTTGGTAGAAGAGCACCGCGGCGCTAGCGGGTGAGCGCCATAGCACTCGTTTCAAGTGCCGCAGTGCCAAGGCGTTGTGTTGAGTGATATTCAGTGCAAAAGTCGTGTTTTAAAGGCCCAAAAATGAGAAACTGCTAAAGTTTCTCATTAGTTGCTATTTTTCTCTTCTTTGTGGTATAAATAGACATAAGATGGCTAGGGTTGTGTGTGAGAGTGGCATTATTT
Organism: Artocarpus hirsutus; assembly: GCA_946598075.1. NCBI lineage: Eukaryota > Viridiplantae > Streptophyta > Magnoliopsida > Rosales > Moraceae > Artocarpus > Artocarpus hirsutus. The sequence goes on from CAMOHE010037330.1 coordinate 54,222, forward strand.
TGTGTGAGGCATATTTTGTGTGAGAGCCCCATTGTTGACAGAGAAAAATTCTCATAGAGGGTGCTAGGTAGAAAAGAGATTTGGAAAACACTATTTGGGAGTGTGTGATAAATTTCTGTTGTAATCTATAATCTCTTTCATCATAATAGAATCTGTAAGGGCAGAAACATGATGTAATCTCAAATTTAAACGAACTTGTATAAAAATTTGGTGTCTCTATTTTCTTCTTTTCTCTAATTTCTTTTCTGCAATTATTCGTTCTTACGATCTTTATAATTAAGAGATATCTAATTTCCCAACACCTCTAACTACTCTCGTGCTAGAAGGAGAGAAAAGAAAGAGAGAGAAAAGAAGAATTTTTTAATAAGAGTTCTTTAAAGTTTTGACGAGAATATTTTATGGTCACTATTAAATTGTCTCTTAAGAACATTAAAGATTATTGTGGCTCTTCAAATTGGAGTACCAGTATTATGATATACTTCTTCACATAAAGCATAAACGAATTGCCCCTTCAAGAAACTTATTCGAATTAAAGGTTTAAATCTTAAACGCTATAACAATTTAAATTTTAAATTTTGTAAGAAAAAAACTATAAAACATTAGTTTGAACTAAAACTTTTATATTCGAACCATAATTCCAAACGGAAATCATGATGTTCAACCTGGCTGAAACAAACTATCAGCAACACACACAAAGAAGTGTAATCAATAGTAGTAGTCCGTTTCTAATTAAACTTCATTAATTACGAAGAAGTTAACGCTGGTCATATTTACTTTTGTTGCAATATCATTAATTACTCTTGCATTGTTTTCTTATATGTACTTCTTTCCTTATTCATGTTATCCAAATTGTTTCAAAGCAGAGTTTTTCTCCTCTTTTTTTTTTTTTTTTTTTCTCCCATGCCATTATCACTAAAAATTTTGCCTTCAAGTTTTGCTTCGAGTCATTTGGTAACCGAGCAGTTTAGCCCACTTACACTTGAGTCAACCACAACAAAATGGGTTACAATTGATAAAAAGAAAAAAAAAGGTGAAACAAAACATGCTTCTGTTCAAGCAAGAGTCGAACAAATGGGCTCCCTTGCACTGCAAAGAGGGACAAAAGGCTGGCTAGACCTTCAAGTGGGTGTTTGGAAAAATGGTAGGAACCAGTGGTGAGAATCACTTTTATTGTAGCATATAAGAGTTTTACACTGTAGCAATTTTTTTTATTGGTACTGTAGCATGTGAGAGCTTTTTACTGTTCATAACTGATTTTGTGAAGGGAACCAGTGGTTCCCACCACTCCCAAACAGGGCACAATACTGCTCATTTCAGAAAAGAGGCAGTAGTGTCTAAACATTAATGTCCAATGTTTTATCATTTTATCTTCAAAACAGTCTAAAATCTTATGAAATAAGGTCAGAAACCTGGACAGGTTGATAAAGTTTGTATGCAAATATACAATATGTAGACAGTCAGTATGATAAAAATTTTTAACTTTGCAACAAACTTCACTTCATCAATGAAATTGAATAACAAAAACTCTGATATTCGATAAACAGGGACATAAAGATTGTAACCTTATGATAATGAAATAAGATCAGAAATTAAAAGATCGGTAGTGTTTATGTACAGTCATTATCATGAAGACTAACTTTGTGAAGAGAACAACATGAGGTGCTATAACTGAGGATGATAAAGATCGAAAATTATTCAGCAAGATACTATCATATTACATGATGTATAAGCTAGTCATGCAGCCTACAATGATACCGCCCATCGTGGGAATCCGGCAGATTAGGTTCTACACGAGCGCTGAGGCGAAGACATTCATTGTTTGGAAAGGGATGGGACCAATGAGCAAATTCCGGCATGCAACAGTCAACACTGTTAATTGAGCCTATGACCATGATTCCGTGAAAGGACAGAGGAGCAAATCCGTGTTGTTTGATGCTTGAATATTGGCGCATAGAAAAATGACAAAACGAGTACTAGAAACAACAAAATATTAGAAAAAACTGGACAAATTTAGAATGAAATAAACAGTTCATGTAATTACTTACCTTGACAAAATCAATTAAAGTCCACAACTCAGAAAAGTTTGCCTTCTATTCTTAATACAACATAAGACAATATGTGTGTAAATATTTTCCCTCCATTTTAATAGCCATAAATGACAAAGTACATAACATAAAAAACATAGTAACAGCTTGATATAAATATTACACAAGAAACGATGACTTGTTAGAGTTGAATGTTGATACAGAACCATATGGAGAGTCGTAAGATTTCTTGGTCTTTCACATTCTGGCTTATCACTCCTGTCTCCGCATTTTGATGTTGAGAGGGACTTCCTTGTAGGATTGAACCTTCACTACGGCCTTGCGCGTTGGTCTTTCAAGTGAAGATCTTTGTGTCATTACACCCGCTTCACTGTTTGGACCATAGCTTTCTTCTCCCTGTTCTTTTCTGCCAAACTTGGCATCCTCAATCTCAAACAAGTTGTCTGTAGGTCCCCTATCCTGGGAATTAAACCTCGCTGATTGCCTCCTCACACAGCGCCTGAAACGCAATGGAAGAAAATAGGAAAAGAAAAAAATGAATGATCACTGCTTGTTAAGTTATTATCTTAGAAGGTTTAGCAAGTGAACACTGACTTTGACAAACCTCTTGTTTTCAACCTTCCCTTTATCTTCAAGTTTTTGGCTTGTAGTAGAAGGCCCCATAGCTGCAATTCACAAGAAGCTTATGAGTTCACACCAAACTATTGTAAGGTCACATGCACCAGTCTAATACGAGCCATAAATTTCAACATTCAGAGTTCGAGTCTCACTAGAGAGAGTTATTGAACTTCTCGACTAATAAGGCATATATAGCTGTAATAATAATTCTAATAAAGTGAAATTACATCGACTTCTTGCAGCGCGCCTTCGGTTGTGATTATGTGGCTTCTCGTCATGACCAACTACATTTGAAGCGGCCTCCTCTCCTTCCTTGATCCATCAAAACAAATGGAGAGTGAACTTATTAGCTCCAACTGCACAACAGAATTATAATTGAAGGGACTGAATCACTATTACTAACCTGCGAGCAAGTCTTTTGACAATTTCCTTTGGTTTTTCCCTGTAACATGGACAGTCATAGGGAGAATGAAAGAAAAGTTTTGTCCAAAAAGAAACATTCAAATGTTAAGATCGTCCACAATAGATAAATATTGTTGGGTTTTTTGACCCGCGGCGGAATAAATTTGGCCAGCAACAATGGCAGAGACAGAAGTTAAAAAATTACTGATAATTTTTATTGCATATAAAGGTAACTATACTTTTTTATTACTAAGTGAGAGCACAAATTATAATTTTTTCTAAGAAAATTAGGGCTTTTAGTGGGGGCACAACTATATTTTTTTAATGTAAAACAACAGTACAAATAAAATTTTAAAAAAATTTGTGGGCAAAAAACTAATACTTCAAAATTGAGTGGGGGCACTACCCTAAGTGCCTCCGCCAGTGGCCAGCAAGATTAATAAAGTTCAAAGAAAATTAATACCAAGATTTTCATCTCATGGAAAACCTTTCAATGCAAAAGGGAAAAAAGCACGGCACACTTTGAGAAAAACTTCTACTATAAAGTAATAGGTATATAACAATATCTCAAGTTTTGGCAAAAACTTAGTACACAAATAACTCTTACACTCATACTGTATGATAATCTCATAATTTTTATCTCTCTACAAAGAATGTTTTTTATCTCACACTGTATGTAGGCACTCTATTTTTCTCTCTTTCTTTCAGTTGGTTTTGAGGAACTCTCTCTTACTAAGGAATTGCTCCTAGCTTGATTGATGCCATCTTCAGTTCATGAGGGTTGGTATTTATAGAACCCCTCCTCCTTCCTTTCATCCTTGCCAGGATATCACAAAAATAAATGCCTAAAAACATGGAAGCATGTTTGCCTCTAGAAAACATTAGTCAATGTTTAGAAGACATTAATCAATGTTTTCCTCCCACCTTTTCTTCTACCCCTCCTAGTGTCATAAAACATGGCGTATTTTATGCCTTTTTTTACAGATTTATCTCCAACGTAGTAGAGAACTAGAAAAAAAGGTGGAGAAGACCCTACAAATTTTGACACCCCACAATGCTAAGACAAAATTGTGTCTTTCTCCACAACAACTGGTACCAGAGCCAATCTTTTTGCAAGGTTACTATTGTAGCTGAAGAAGACGGTACTATAGCTGTTCAAAAAGAGCCTATAAAAAAACAAATAAAATAATAAAAAAATGATAGGTCAAAAGGTTGAGATCGAGAAGTTCATTGGCAACAACAATTTTTCCCTTTGGCAAAGAAGAATGAAGGATTTTTCTATCCAACAAAAAGTCCACAAGACGCTTTAGACAAAGAGAAAAGCCTGAAACAGTCAAGGATAAAGAATGGGAAGAGTAAGACGAAATCGCAGCCAATACATTTCGTCTAAATCTCTCAAAACATTCAGCCCAAGGAGTGCAAGACTATCAAGGAAACCTTGGAGATGTTACAAAACTTGTACATGTCAAAGAATCTTTCTGATAAGTTTTACTTGTGGAAGGAGTTGCACCGGATGCGGATGCCGAAGAATAGCAACATATTATAACATCTGAGCAATTTCATTGGCATGGTCTCCTAACTTTCAAAGTTTGATGTAAGATTCAGTGATGAAGAAAAAGTAGTATCTCTGATGGCAACACTCCCTTCATCATATGACCACCTCATCACCACTCTTACTTATGGGAAGGATAAGCTAGAGTTAAAGTTGTGCCGAAAGCCTTCATATTGTTTGAAAAACAGAACAAGGCACAAGGTGGAGTGTCACAAGCCCTTGTTACAAGGGACAAGGGGAGGAGCAAAAATTGAGGGAGAAATCAGAACGACAAGTCCAGAGGGAGGTTGAAATCCAAAAGCAAAAATTTTAGCTACCATCATTGTGGCAAGCTAGGCACATAAAGGGGGACTGCTAGATTTTTGAAGAGAGAAGAGCAAGAAAATGCTCAAAAGAAAAATGATAGCAACACAATGACAGCAACAACCACAAAAGAAGTAATTGCATTGCTTGCAGATGAGTGCTTGCATGTCGGCAACAATATGGTCGAGTGGGTTGTAGATTCAAGAGCCACTTTCCACGTCCCTCCTAACAAGGAAATATTTACCGCATACAAAGCTGGTAGTTTTAATACTGTGAAGATTGAAAATTCCGTGTGTTCCAAGATAGTCGGAATTGGAGATGTTTGTATTCAAACAAACATTGGTTGCTAGCTTACTTTGAAAGATGTGAGGCATGCTCCAGAGTAACGCCTCAATCTAATCTCGGTGAATGCCCTAGATGAGCAAGGCTACGAGTCATTTTGGCAACAGAAGACGGAAAGTCTGCAAAGGATCAACGATCGTCACAAGAGGAACACTGTGTTGCACGTTATACAAAACATAAGGGAAGAAACTCATTCTTAGTGCTCCACTCAAATCCTTAAAAGAAGGCATAAAGTATGCCATGCTTTATAACACTAAGAAAGAGAAAGAAAAAGTAAAAGGAAAACATTGATTAATGTTTTCTGAAGCCAAACATGCTTTCACGTTTTTAGGCATTTATTTTTGTGATGTGAGGGGAGGGTTCTACAAATATTACCCCTCATGAACCGAAGATGACATCAATGCAATTCCTCAATGAGACAGAGTTACTCAAAAAAAAAAAAGAAACTACGAGAAAGAGAGAAAAATAGAGTGCCTAAATTGAATGCTTACAAGAGCGTATTTCTTTGTAGAGAGATAAAAATTTTAAGATTACCACACAATATGAGTATGAGAGTAAATTTTGTATACCTCAAAATTTTGCCAAAACTTAAGAAATTGTTATATACCTATTATTTTATAGTATTGCTCTGAGGTGTCGTGGTTTTTTCCCTTTCACATTGAAAGGTTTTCTACGAGACAAAAATCTTGGTATCCATTTCTTGCTAACTTTATTAATCTTGCTAGCCAAATTTATTCTGCTACAGGGTCGAAAAACCCAACAAATATACCAACATAGTTCATACTTTCACTAGTTCATGTACTTGGAACTCCTTCAGATTTTCAAACATAGAGTGAAATTTTCGCTGCACTCAAAAGTTACTCAAGTTGGTACATCCTTTTATCTCGCTTACGGTCCGTGGAGCCTTTTTCTCTTTCATTGGCAGAAAGTCCATAAACAGACAGGAAGATTCTTTTTTTAAATTTAACCATATAAAGAGATATATTCTTAATGTTTCTTCTATAACAATTAACATAAAGCATGCTTCTTTTTTTGTCCTCAATTTTCCTTTCACGCAATTTCAAAAAATAAATACATATATATATATATATAAACTTAGTTACATTGGAGTGGAAGAATAAAGACAAAGGCTAACCTCCTGGCATAAGCTCTTGGCTTTAAGTAATGCATCCTTGCACATAAGTTCATGTTGTAATGCTTTGACCTAAAATAAGCAACAAGAGATTCTTCAAATCAGATATCAAAACAATGGCGACTTCAAATGCTTCTTTTAAAGACAAAATTGAGTTTAAGCAGATAATGCTAGTAAAAGTTACCCTTTCTCTTCCCAAATTAAGCTGCTGCAGACGTAATTAAAATAGAGTAAGTAAATGTAATTGAAAATTGAATGGCTGTAAAGAAGGGAGACTAAAATTAAGATGAGTAGGAAATTGAAAAATTAAATATACCGCTAACATTTGGCTGTTTGATTGAGCAAGATTCCAATTCTGCATCTGCAATTTCTGAAGACTGACTCGAAGATTCTGCAACTCAGCCCCACTCAGTTCAATAATTTTACTGTTCAAATGAGATTAAAGGAAAAAAAAAAAAAAACCGCTTTTCTGTTGTCTTCCGAAGAAAAACACAACTTCAGTATCTTCAAAAACAACATTTATAATAATAATAAATACTTAGGAAAAAAACTGATAACAAAGAAAACAAAACAAACAACCAAGAATGAAAAAGAACCAGAGGATACTTTCGCTCCGCGATGAGCTTCATCAAGGACATTCTTTCCTGGTTAGTTCAAGAATTCAAAACACAAATTGCGCAACTAAGTGATTGTGCCATTGGTTTGGGGAAAGAAAATATCGAAAGTAAGTTCGAAAGATTATACCTTGATGAGTTGGTCAATTCTGTCCTTATAGGAGTCGGAAATTTCAATTGGCTTTTCGTCTTGGCTGGTGAACTTAACGGCCTGCAAGTTCGTAATATCAGAGAGCTTCTTCAGAACAACGTTCCCAAAAGACGCTCTCTTTGCCATTCTTTCACCTTTCATCTTCGCAAAATTGCTCACTAAAATTCCTAGTTTAACTTCAAGAACATGTATACAAATACAATGGGGGTGTTGGAGAAATGTGAAGGCAAATTAAACCGAAGAAGAAACTTCAGAGAATTCCCAGAAAGAAATGGAAACGAAAATTATGAATAAATGAAAAAAAAAAAGTAAAAGGGGTTTCTTCTGGGTTTACGAGAATTTCAAGGAATCTGAACTCCAAGGATCCAAGAATTCCAAAAAATACAGGACTTTTTTTTTTCCTTGACAAAATGTTTCTGTTTGAGAAGTTGGAAGATAATTTACTTGATGAATAAAGCTTACCACTTTACTTGGTATGTGAATTAACGTTTTTTTTATTTTTTTATTTTCTGTGAGAGACTGAAAAGACAGGAAAAGAAAAAGGGAAGAAAAGAAAAAGACAAAAGGAGTCGAGCGAAAGAGAAATAGAAGGCAAACATCGAAGGACATACATAAAGCAACGGCTCCCCGAACCGGAGTCCGAACCTAATTTTAAACATCTAAACTATTCCGAACCTCTCTCCTTCTCTTCCCTCTCCCTCCCTCCCTTTTTTATTAAAGGGCCTCCCAAGTCCCACCCTTTTTTTTAAGGGCCTCAACTCCTTTTCTTTTTTAATTTTGGGTAGGCTTTAATCCCTATATTTTAAGAGTATTCATAGATTCCCTCCGAAAAAATTATTCATAGATTATATCTTGCATATTTTCAGGAGTATCACGTTTATAACTTTAAAATTTTAAGTTAATGCTAAATTCTTTTTCATAGGCTGTGGTCAATTTTTACCACAAAAATGCCCTATAGAACCTTCAAAAAAGAATTATATAAATAAGATTTCCAAACTATCAAAAATATTCTTTGAGAGACGAGCATTTAGGTTATTTCATCTACAAAATCTGCCTTTAACTAAAAAAAGATTAGTATTTAGCATGAACAACGTGAAGGTAAATAATTTGTATGAGTTAAAAATACAAAGTATGAATTTTTTCTTGACCTCAAAATCTAAGGTGTGATAATTTAAATAAAAAATTGAACCTTTTTTTTTAATCTTTCTGAGCCGAATCATCGTTGGCAAATAAGCTGTCAATTTTTGCCTACAACTTTATATTCTTGACGTTATACTTGCAAAATAGTCAGCATTGTCACTCAAGTGGTATTGAGTTAATAAGACAAATGGACTAATTATGTTAATTAAAGCTTTGTTTTGGCTACTTTGTTGAAACTAATATACTGTAAAGCTCTAACATGCTATAATAAAAAGCAAAAATTTGCTATAATATAAAACTATAACATGCTACAATGTTAAAGCTACAACTTAAATTCCAAACACTATAAATTAAAATGACCCCAATTTGTAAATATTTTGGCCCAAAATGATGCCATGAAAATAATTATTATATAATTATACAGTGTAATACATACAATCATTAAAATAATTACTATATCATTAACGATATTTTTAAGATATTTTAAATATTGAGTTGAATTTTAATTTCATAATAATAATTAGGCCATTGTAATTTTGTCATCTTTAGAGTAAAAAGCAACTCGTCTAAAAGTAGAGACAAATTGACCTTGCAAGGCCTTGTAGCACAGTAGCAACTAGCGATCTATTTGCCGACAAAATTAGATCTACAATGCAGCAGGTCACAGAGAATTACGTAGCCCCAGTAACTGCACCAAGCAACCAACGTGTCTCACTCACCTTTCTCGTAATAAAAGTCTCAGTTGGACATCTTTCTACTTACACAGAGAGAGGAAATAAACTATAAGATCTCTGCTAATCAAATTTCCAGTCGTTAGCCTCCTTAAGCACCAACAACCTCAAGAATTTGAAGATGTTCAAACGGAGCAGCAAATTCTGAGATGATAATGAGATAAAACTGTGGTAATTCTAACTAGACATGCCAACGAGTTGATTCCATTCCCAAACAGGATTGCCGATGGTAAGGATGAAAGACCCTCATTAAGAGCACATGCACAAGGAATTCCACAGAACTAGCTACCAAAGACATCCCAGCAAAACAAATGAGTAGATGCATCTATGTATGTTACATTTTGGCGGCTCCTTGTAGAAGAAAGGAAGCCTTGTCGCGGACCTGGAACAAAAAGGATTTTTTAGTATGAAAATCATCAAGGTGTTTGGAGAAAACAGAATAAGCTTTTGATACCTTAGATGCAAAAGACCTCAAATCTGTGCTGCTGATCAGACAGGAACAGTTTCTCAAATATAGACGCCACATTTCTCTCAAGACTGGTCTGTCTTCTAAAAGTCTAGTAGGCAAGAGCCAATTTTCTGCCAAGACCAGGTAAATGTACATCTTGAAAAGATCGCATTTTTTCTCTTTCAGATTAATAGAGATGAGCAATCTTAGGACCTCATCGTCAGCAGCCTGCAGAGAAGAGCCAAATTCATAAAACCTGTAACATTAGGTTGGCCGATAACCAAATGGTTTACACTATAATCTAATAAGCATGGGTATTCAAAGCCTTGCAATTCGTTTATTCGGTAATTCTAAAACTATTGCAAAGGCTTTTCCAAATAAGAAAGTAAAAATAGAGTTTAACCTCTACCCACAAGAATGGGATAAAAAAAAATTATCCAAAATTTTGAAATCATATTGTTTCACATCCAATGATCGCAACAGCCGCTCATAACCATCAAAGAATTGGGTTATTTGTAGGGCCATATTGTCTAGTTTACTCATGCCCTTGACAGGGAGACTCATCGTATGCCATCATATTTTGTTGTCCAACTTCATAAATTCATAAATTGGGTGATGGTGAACAAGTTTATTTAGTAATGAGCTAACAAATAAAAAAAGAGCCTGCTCTTCAACAAAGTAAAAGTGACATGCCTACAAGCTTCTTATGATACAGGCACATGTAAAAAGCTGAAAGAGAAGAGTACAGGAAGCAACCTTATGATCAAAGCAACCAAGAAGAATTTGATAGGCAACTGCACTTCTAAGATGCTTACTGCGATCATCAGCTCCTGAAATGCACTCTACTATTCTTATGCAGTTCAAGTCTTTGGGTACCCTGTATGTACAAGAATATTCAGTAACAAAAAAACGAAAAGAGTAAACATCTAAAGGCAACCTCTACAGCATAAAAATTGACACTTGAGCACACCAATTTGCGGTTCCTTAATTTGTGGTTCTTTACCAATTTCATAAATTAAAAACATGATGAAGCTCATTATCCACATAATCCATCCAATGGTCCAAATTTATCATCCCGGTATTAGATCTAATAATAAGGGTGTTTGGCAAAACGATTTGAACTCATGATTTCAAACTGTCCACAATATAAAGCAAAAGTATGCTCCAGTGTAAAGCTTTCATATGCTACAGCGTTTGAACTTATTTTTTGAGTTTGAACCCTTTTGCCAAACACCCTTAATTCAAAGACTAATTTCAGAGAAACTGCAGTCTAAAATGTGTACAAATCCCATAGCCCTTTATCCTACATCACCGAAGAAGATGCTTATAACACGCAAAAATCAATCAATGAACCATTTCAATATATGAATTAAACAATAACCAAAGAAATTACAATAAAAAAGCCTCAATACAAGACAAAATAAGATTGATTTTACCCATTCCTGAAGCTAGAAATTCAATGCCGTAAATTATATCTTGATGCAATGTAAAACAATAAACTAATAGCACTGTTAACCTGCATGCAAGAGATTTTGCTATCTTCTCACAGGCGGCTTTCCATTCCGTGTCTGTAAAGTAACTGATAACTGCTCGCATGCATTCATACAAAAGCATGGACAGGCCTTGAAGCTGGCGATCCACAAAGAAAGAAATAATGACCTCACTTAACTCTTCAGCCTCTGAAGTTGAACACACAGACCACATACTCCTGCATAACACTCTATTTTAGTCAACAGGAAGACGTGATGCCACTGCCACCAAATGGAGGGCAGCTTAGATGCAGTAAAAACTATAGATCTGAATATGCCACTTGCCTCACTTGACAAGAAGCAGTTACAAATTTGATCCAAAACCTGATATTTTGAGCTGGCCCTCCACAACTTGAGCCTATAAGATAAAAATTATAACCGGTGAGACAATTGTGATTGATAAACAAAAAAGTTGATACTAAGAAAACACTACTTAACGTCAGACTAATGAAATAACACTGCCCGACTTCAAGAACACACTACTCAACGTAAATACAACGCTGTTTGTCATGTCATTTGCATTCAAATTTCAAACAACAGAAGGTGCAATCACACTGATGCATGTAAAACAGTAGGCCCCTAAGATACATCATATACATGAAACTTCAATGCATGTTGCTCTGTAATTGCACATAAAGAGGCGCATTCCCCTATTGCAATAAAGTTTACTGTTGAAGAGAATCAAATGATCCACTTTCCGTGAAGTGAAACAAAATATGCATACTGCATAGCTAGCCTGTAAAAAAATAATTAAAAAAATAAAAAAGACAAACTTACGGGCAGTAGAATCTCCCACATCAGGCAAGAAGATAAAACCAAACATTTCAAGAGCTTTCCGTAGATCATGATAGGTAGGAAGCCAATCAATTTTGATGAGCTGTAGATCAGTTGTATTAAGCAAAATGACCACAATTAATTGTCCTTAATATAATGGTGC
>CAMOHE010037335.1:0-13832 GCA_946598075.1 Artocarpus hirsutus
GAAATAAATGTCCTCTAACAATTGTAATTGGATGCAATCTATGGTTTCCACATTGAACACAAGGACATCGAATTTTATCACCATTTGCATGACTTTTGGCAAAATCCAAGAACTCTTCCACACCATTCACATACTCTTCAGACAATCGAAAATCCCACATCCATTTCCTATCCATTTTCCAATTCCTAAATCAAAATAATAAATAGCAATTATTCAATTAAAATTAATTTCACAATTTATATATATACCCACGCCTACATGCATATATTAATTAATCATAAAAAAAACATCACCCGGTCATCATAAATTAAACAAGTTACACATACTCATTACAAAACGAAGAAATCATACCCATGATCCACAATACAAACTTCACGGAATAAACAACAAAATGAACAACTATTTATCAACTTCACGGAATAAAGAAAAAAATAAAACAACTATTTATCAATTTCGGATTAATAATTATACAACACAATCAACAACTATTTCTCACTTTGTACAAAAAAAACTTACAATTTTGGCTGAGATTAAGGAGTGTGGAGGCAGAGAGAGATGGCGGCGGCTAATTCGGAAGGGTCTGTGTTTATATTTGTAAAGTGTGTTTCTGAAATGTACTGTCTAAAAGCGAGGAAGTGGAGGGGTTTTAAATAAGCTACCACGACGGTTTTTCGAGAAAACCGTCGTGGAAGATGAGGGCTACCACAACGGTTTTCTCCAAAAACCGTCGTGGTAGCTCCGAATTGTGACCCCCTTTTTTGCTTCGCCCTTGAAGATACCACGACGGTTTTTACATAAAACCGTCGTGGTATATTTGGGCTTCCACGACGGTTTTTCAGAAAACCGTCATGGTATCTTCCCTACATACCACGACGGTCTTCGTTTTCAATGGCGTAACTTGCCGCGCATTTTTGCCCTTTACACGACGGTGTTTGTGAACGGTCGTGAAATAAAGGTCGTGTAATCAATATTTTCTTGTAGTGATATATATGTATGCATGGATCTTGGGGTATGGTTTCAAATTATATTTTCTTCAATTAGTTTATCTTAAAATAAAAGTATTAAGGAATGAATGTAACGACATCTGTGACGTCCGTAAGGGGGCGTTACAGGCTTAAATAAGTGTTGCACACCCCATGTTATGCTATGTTTATGTTTATGATGTTATGTTTGGTTTGGGATTAGCTACCCTTCTCCTCTCATGATGGCGCGCCTACAATGATGATAAAGGTGCAACACTTGGACCCTTAAGATAAAATGAATAAAGTTTTAATATAATGAAAGCTATGTTCTTTATGAAATTGTGCTTAGTGCACTACTATGATGGTACATATGATGATGATGTTCATAAAGTGTTTTTAAATTGTGAGATATGAAATGTACTTACTAGGCTTTAGCTTATTTAGTTTTACATCATATTGTAGATAAAGGTAAGAGAGCTATGGAATAGGTGGAGGACAAAAACGGGCGTGTGAACCAAGAACGATGAATTGTAAACGGAAGAACACCAAAAAGGAAATTTAAAGATATGAACTATATTTTATAATTTTAAGTATGTTAAATTGTTAAATTTTAAAGATTTGAACTATGACTCTTTAACTTTATAGTTTTATCATATGTCTTCCACTTTTAAATTATTGGGATTTGTTTTAAGAAATTGACTTTTGACAATCGGTTGGCCTGCCGATGAAATAATCAGCCTATCGATTGCCCTATATCGGCCTGCCAAACTTAGGGGTTTTAAAACCCTATTTTGCAGAACCTCGAGCAGCTTGCCAGTGGTTGATGTTCGGACTACCGGACAAGTTCAGCCTACCGAAGTGTGAAGTCGGCCTACCGAACTATGTAAGCAGATTTTAAATGTTATGTTGTGTTCTTTTTGTGGATTTAATGTTTGGTATGATAAACTATTTAAAGAATGTTTATAATTAAGCAATTTATTGAATATTGACGTATATAAACATTTTAGTTTAAAAAAAATATATGCATGGATCCTGGGTTATGTTTTCAAATTATGTTTTCTTCAATTAGTTTATCTTAAAATAAAAGTATAAAGGAATGAATGTAACGACATCTGTGATGTCTGTAAGAGGGCATTACATATCTAAAAATTGGCTTCAATAAAAATAAGAGTAGGTCAAAATACACATTTGAAATCGGTAATAAAAATTGATTTTATAGACATGGGCAGCGAACACCTTTCAAACTAGCATTTAAGAAAAATATTATGAATAAAATTTTGACCTCAAAATTTTTGTGACAATCTATATACATAATAATATCCTACTACAAAAATTCCTGTGACCAACAAGATCATTTAGGCACAATAAAAAGTTAGAGAAGCAAGAGGTCCAAAGTTTGCAAGTTTACAGCCATAAAAACCTAGTTTGAAGAAAGTTTAATAACTCACAAAATACACATGATATTACCACGAAAATTTTCAATTCACAACCTAATATAACCATGAACATTTCTGCCAAATTTTTTAAAAATCAAAGTAACTTTGCCCCTTGAACAAAAACCACATTCATACAAGGATATACCAATCAGCAACATTGTGACTATGATGTATAGAGCATGAACATTTAATATCTCAGCATTGACAACACCAATTGACACGAAATTTGGAGAAACATCACATAGCATATACATCAAAATCATGTTAAAATTTCAGAACAAACGGAAATTTGTAGGCAAAGTTATGGGGGTTGAAACATAGAGAAAATACAATGTTACCGATTAGCATTAATCAACTATGAGTGGCAAAGACTAAAAATTCCATATCACAGCATATAAAACTCCAAATAAAGTAAAATTTTGAGGGTTAGCACATAACACATGCATGAATAACATATTAAAATTTTAGAGCAAACGAAAATTCCTAGACAAGGCTATAGCAGTCAGATTACAGGGGAAAAATACATTTTAGAAATTCTGAGAACAAGTTCTTACCTTAAAATAAATTCTTCTCAATTTCCCTCTAAATACGCCCATGGAAAATGCAATATTTTATTTCTTCCCATTGTTTGTGGGAGAATAATGGAGAGAAGAAGGAGAAGAAAACATGGAGAAGGAAAAAGAGAGAGTCTGAGAGAATATTTCTGAGAGAGAGAAAGAGCGTATGATAGATAGAGTGAAATTAACATGAAAAAATAAGAATGGCATAAAAGGAAAAGATATTCTTCTCTATAATATCAGAAATTTTTTGACTAAATTGAGGCAAATTCATGTGGGAATGGAGGGGATTGGGGAAGTCAACTAATTTAGCTTTACTTACCATATTTCAAACTTTCAAAATAGGAAACCATATCAAATAATTCAAATCATCATAAAAGTCAAACCTTCCATTTTCCTAAAAATAAGACAAAGGCCAAAAATATGATAATCAACTAAAATTAATCATCTAATTATATTCAATCATCAATGTCACAATTTTGGTGATTACCTATTGATTACTCGTCAGCGGTCTTCGGGCTGCTGATGGCTTACTTCGGCCTACCGAAGTCGTGAGGTCTGGCCTACCAATGGAATCCATCAGCCTGCCGTTTCATGAGGGATAATTCAGCCTGTCGAATCGTCGTATACACTAAATATAACAAAACATTAATTTATTACAAAATTATTATTAAGCATACAACATAAATGACATGAACACATTGAGTACATCAACTCCACATGACTGTCATCTGTCATAATCCTCAAAATAAAACAGTTGGTAACATAATATCATATATTACTAAAAAAAAGTACTCAACGTTGTTATTCATTTAACCTAATCCGTTACATGAAAATTTAGCAGGTGTTACAGTTCCCTCATGTATGCTATGGTATGTTCTCACCTAGATTTATCATATGCAGTTAGTGTAGTTAGTAGATACATGGCTAATCTAGGTAAAGACCATTGGAAAGTGGTGCAATAGATTTTTAGATACTTGCGTGGTACTACTGATGTTTGTTTGCACTTTGGGAGGACTAGAGATGGTGTTATGGGATACATTGATTCTGATTTTGTTGGAGACTTGGATAAGAGGAGATCGCTTACTAGGTATGTGTTTATAGTTGGTGGTTGTGCTATCAGTTGGAAGGCTACCTTACAGGATACTGTTGCCTTATTACTACTAAGGCTAAATAAATGGCTATTATCAAGAAGCTATTTGGTTGAAAGGCCTATTTGGAGAACTCAGTGAAGACTTGCAGACTACTATGGTGTGTGTGACAATTAGAGTGCTATTTTTCTCACTAAAGATCAAATGTTTCATTACAAGACAAAGCAGATTGACGTTCGTTATCACTTTGTTCATGATATTGTTGCTCGTGGTGATATTGTTGTGAACAAAATCAGTACGCATGATAATCTTGCCGATATGATGACTAAGCCATTACCTACAGCTAAGTTTGAGCATTGCTTGAACTTGGTTGGTGTTCATGTTCATGCTTGTTAGTTGCTCGTTGGGGCTTTATGGAAGAGGTGGAGAATTTTATTAATCACATGTTGGAGTTTTTTATGGTGGATTTTGTGTTAGACGTGTATGCCCTAAGGAGTAAAAATGTAATATATTTTTGGAGACATTTTTATCAATAAAAAATTCATTCATTATTTATATACCAAATCTTGTCCGCTTTACGTTCATATTTGTTGAATGTATGTTAAGCAAACAATAGTTTAAAACTGTCGGTCTAAACCTTTAAGAATTGGGCATATGATGGATAGATTATGCGAAAAACATGATTCTTAAAGTGACGGTCTAAATCATAAGATCCACAATCGAGGGAATAAAGTTGAGCACTTATTCATGTAATGATTATTATGTTGTCTATATCCCTATTGGGAGATGGTTTGTCTTGGCCATCGGAGGTGGACTTTGCGAATAGAAACATTGACACATTGTCATAAGTGACGATGTGTTAGATTGGGACATAAAGTGAATTGATTTGGATTAATAATTCTGTCTCGGTAAATCGATTCACTTTAGACAATCATTTGTATTGTATCTTAATCCTACGATGAATAGTAGCCCATTGTCTTGACTTGTGTCTTTTGATATACCCAAGGGTGACACCCACATTTCAATAGTGGTATAAATGCTGATACGTTGGAGGCATGACTCTTGATAGCGTAGACCTATTATTCATAGATATGGACTCCATAGCTCCTCTTTAGGAGTAGTGATATCTTCTTATATGCGTTATCTTGTAATTGAAAAACTGGAGCATACAACCATTTGGATACATAGGTGTAACCGAATGGTATACCATCTTTAGATGGTAAGTTTTCTGACGGTAAGATAATAGAATGTAAGATAAAAATAATCAAGAAAGTAAGACAGAACTTGTCCTTAAGCCGATTATGGACAATCCTATGGGGATACGATACATTATGATATGTCATGGAGACTTAGCTCCACGGGCTTCTTAATTCTATATTTCATGAGTGCAGCTCCAAGCTTTTAGTGGAGTAGCGTTGGAGTTGATAATTATGAAATGATATCTAAGATATTGGGTTTCATAATTATTGGGAGCTTGAACTATATAGGTCCATCAGGTCCTTTTTGCTAGCTCACAAAAATCTTGTAACGATACGGCATGTTTTTTCAATAATTGGTGACTTATGTCAAATTTATCAGATTGGTTGAAATTCAAAAAAATCAAATAATTCATGTTTTTTTATCAGTTGAATTAATTTTGTGATAAAATGAATTCAAGATAAACTTGTTGAATTATCAGGAATGGATAATTCATATCTATTTATCGGTTAGATTAATTTTGAATTAATTTAAGATAAACTTCTTGAATTATTAGGAATATTTATTTTCTTAGAGATTATCTAGATATGACTGTTTTAATAAAATAACTTTTCTATTGAGTTATTTGAATTAAAACTTTTCTATTGGGTTATTTGAATTAAAACTGAGGGTCTATCCCAAGAATCTTAGGTGAAAAATAAAGATTTGCAGAAAAAAAAAATCATAAGTTCGACAGGCCAATCTTAATCTTTGGCCTATCGATGGGACGTGTTCGGCCTACCGATGGGACATGTTTGGCCTGCTGGCTGTGGGATTTTTTATCACATGTTTTAGACGCGGGTTTTATTAGATATTGATTCTAGTTTGATTCTGATTCAAATTTTCGAGGCCTTATCTAATAAGGACTGACTCCTAGGCCCAACCTCTATAAAAAGATAGTGAATCTCATTATTATTTAGATTAATTGAGAGATTAAGAGTGAAACTCTGCTGGTGAGATTTGAAAAACTCCCTAAGAGCTCTTGTTCGCAAATTACAAACATTAGCTTTGGGTTCTCTCAATTGGTTTGAAGGAGAGTCGGTTGGTGGAAGAGCTATACGTGTGAGCCCACATTCACACCGATCGTGGATAGAGAATAACAAAGAAGACCAGCTGGTTGAGGCTCTTTTGGAATGTTACTTCTCTTTACGGATTGCGAGAGTTCTTTGGTATTCAGAGGTTAGTAAGATCTGGTTAATTTATGCATATAGCGTGTCAAACTTATATTTTAGAAAATACTCTGATATAAAAATTTTTAAAATTCTGCTGCGTACTATTTTTTCTAACATTTTGTGTTAAGGTGGAGATTGTTATTATGGTGACCCAAAATCACCTTTGGCAGAGAGACAGCACCGCGGCACTACGATTTGGTACAGCATAGGTTCTGCATTTTCTACCCATTTTTTGGGTTATTTTGAGCTAGGGTTTGAGTCTCCATTTATATATAACTATTATTCTCCATTGTTTAGAGATGTCATCATCATCAATATAGCCACCATAGATATCACAGAGATCATAGTATTGAAAATGATACAGAGAACTCAATCTTGTGAGTTTGTGAGTGATTGAGTGAGTGAATTTCTGTAATTGAGCGCTCTAAACACCATTGTAATATCCATTTTATGATCAGTATATTGCTTTTCCTTTGCTCGTGGTTTTTTAACCCTCATTAAGGTTTTTTCACGTAAAATCTTATGTGCATTTTTCTCTCTATTTCTTGTTGCTTATTGCTTTAATTTCTAACATATACAAACAAATGGCCTCTATATAAACACAGGGCTTGTTTCCACACATTCCATCCCTCAGGCACACAAAGGCATAACATCTTTTTTTTTTAGTAGAAATAGTAAAGAAATTTTAGGTAGAGCATGATGAAGAAGATTCAGTTACAAAGGTTGTTTGAGAAGGCAAAGCCATTCCTTGGTGTTGTGTTCTTGCAATTCAGGTTTGCCAGGATGGATGTCCCGACCAAGCCCGCATTGAACCGCGGGATGAGCAATTACATGCTAGCCCCCTACTGCCATGTATCACCACTGTCGTCATTGCCCCTTTTGTGGTCATTCTAGGCAAGTCTGTTCATCTCTCTCCCCCTTCTCTTACACACGTATAAAATAAATACACTCTTGGTATAATTTATAGCTGCACTAAACCTACAACTCAAAACAAATATATAACATTGAGCTTGGTATTTATTTTCTTAGAAAAAGCTCTTAATTTCCTACAATAATAGTGTTACTTAGAAATCTTGAAGAAGTTAAGCTTCGTTTGTTACCTCCTGAAATCTGGTTCCTTTGTAGAGAATCTTTTCCTTTGCAATCTTTTAATGCTTTGGATCTTTTCCTGAGATTTTTTTCCCTGATTTGCAGCTTACTTCCGTGGAGCCATGGGTATTTTGCTCGTGTATGACGTCACTGATG
Organism: Artocarpus hirsutus; assembly: GCA_946598075.1. Classification (NCBI taxonomy): domain Eukaryota; kingdom Viridiplantae; phylum Streptophyta; class Magnoliopsida; order Rosales; family Moraceae; genus Artocarpus; species Artocarpus hirsutus. The sequence goes on from CAMOHE010037335.1 coordinate 7,700, forward strand.
ATCAACTTTTAACAGTAATCTCATCTTTCACCGATTCCTGTTATGCTTACAGCTTTCATTCTTTTACTCTACTGGATATATGGAAATGGATAGAATTTTCTGGTTTACATGGAGACATTGTGTTCTAAATTATTTGCAATACTGGGATGCTAGTTTGTTGGTTTGGATATGCTTTCTTCTGCAACAATGAGTTGTCCCAGTTGTTATCAATCTTATCTATCTTGCATATGCTTATGAATTTGACTTCTTTCTGTATGCAGACATCAGGAATTGGATACGTACCATTGAACAACATGCTTCTGACAATGTCAACAAGATCCTCGTGGGTAACAAGGCCGATATGGACGAAAGCAAACGGGTTTGCCTCCCGATTTAAATGTCTATGCACTTTATGATGAGGTGATTCTCTTGACTTTGTCTTGACAAGTACCCTGTTTTTCAGGCTGTCCCCACCTCAAAGGGCTAAGCACTTGCTGACGAATATGGCATTAAGTTCTTCGAGACTGTGAGTTGTTATCGATTGTGGAACTAGTTATAGAATTGTTCCATTTCCATATGCGCTGAATGACTTCTTGTTTATTACAGAGTGCAAAGACGAATTTAAACGTGGAGGAGGTTTTCTTTTCAACAGCTAGGGATCCCAAGCAAAGACTTGCAGATACTGATTCGAGGGCTGAGGCATGACTTATTTGCAAATTTCAGCTTCTTAGTTGTTGCATCCTTTCCTCTACTTTAGGAACATCCTTCCTTTCTTTGTTTCTGTCTCTCTCTCTCTCTCACTCTCTCTCTCTCTCTTTCTTTCTATGACCAAGTAATCTCGTTTCTGTAAGAAATTTTTTTTAGACTTTATCATGTGAAAAGATACGACCTGTCCAAAGGCTGCTTAGCAGTTCTACAAAAAAAAAATCGGAGGGGACCTTATTCGGTTCTCCATGTTTGGGAAAGGGGTATATTTGTTTTGGATTATAGCGCCGGATTAGAAGGCAGGCCTGTGAATTTTGACCTTTCGTAGTTGGTCAGATGTTGAGCTTCACTTTGTTGGATGTTTGCAGCCTCAGACAATCAAGATCAACCAACCAGGCGAGGCAGCAGCGTCTGCTCAAGCAGCTCAAAGATCGGCGTGTTGCGGTTCTTAAGTAAAACTGTATCGAAGATAAGATGGTGGGTAAACTTTCAAAGCAACCATCCCGGTGGGGGAAAAACTGATTTTCCTAGAACTATGTCAGTGATGCTTGTATTTTTCTCTTATCATTATTCATTCACATTTTACTTTTGGGTGCAAAAGGGAGACCTCCTATTTTGTGAAGTTAATTATATATTTGTTGATTTTCTCTTTAAGTTTTGCTTTGTGAGCTTGAAACGGAATATTTAACCCTTAGTCTATATGATCACAAGCAGTCATTCGGTGGTCCGATTTTGAATGCGTAGCTTGCTTAGATGCTGTATTTTTTTTTTTATATATTTTCATGCGATGTTTTCTTCAGTATAATGATAAAATTGATGGAGGAAAATTCTCCCAGCAAGCTTAATAATTGGTTTCTGATAGGGTTCTTTTAAGATTATAGGTCTCTGGACTTTTCTAAAAGTGACAGTTTAGTTGTTAAACTTCTTATTTTGCCAATTTTGGTCTTTAGTCTGAAACTTGATGATACACTCATGATATCCAACAAAAGTAGTTGTAATAATTCAAAAATTTATGAAAACAATGATATAGGTGCAAAATGTATGTTGTTTGGTTCACTGTTCAAATTAGAAAACGTCATTTCAAACTACATTCGAAATGGCAATCAAAACGTCCCCTCATAAAATGTTGCACGGGTTTCAATGACATTAACAAGAAGCCTATTGAGAAGAACTTTGCTTGGTTTCTTGGATAATGTTAATCACACATTCTGCCAATCCCCTACATTGTGGATTTGGTAGTGGTAAGAAAAACGTCACCAAAAACTAGGAAACATACCAGTAGGCTTAAGCCTTGGATTGTTTTTTAAGTTAAGTGTGCAAAATATATATATAAAAAATCTTTGATTCAACAGGAGCACAACACAAGGGGAAGAAAAAGCAACAAATGACTGAACAATTGTTAAAGAAAAGAAAAAGGGAGAAAAGAATTCGATCTTTTTTTTATTTTATTTTATTTTTTTTGCTGTGCCAAGTGTTTAAGAAAAGAAAAGGGGAGAAAGTTCTAGTCTTTACATAGAAGTTATTCAAAAGCATAAGTTCAAAAACAAAAGTAAGAATATTGCATGACTAACAAAAATACCCAGATTATATCCAACGGATGTAATTAACCAAAAGTGCACATAAACCATTACTAAAAACGAAAAAGAAAGAAATAAAATAAAAGAAATAGCCCCTAGTTGAGAACAAGAATCATACACATAGGCTCCGTGTATGAAGGAGATAGGTACTGGGAAAACAATTGCTACGATCGCATAAATATTTTATTAGTTGGAAAGAGTAATTTGACAATCGTATAATTAGGAAGTAATTCTCCCTTTTGAAAGAAAATATTAGCGATCGTTAAATATTCCACATATCTAACGATTTCATGAGAAGCCCCACGATCGATTAAATCACTGGCGTTGACTTCGTGCATGGAGAGTATGTACTAGAACGATCGCTAACATTTGATACTAACTGAAAACTATATTACGACGGTTGTATATATCACATATATATACATGACCAAATTATTGTTATAAAATTTAAATTTAATACAATATTTGTAATTTCCTAAAAATGGAGTAATTATTCTAATAATATATATCACATATTGTACTACATTAATATAATTATATGGGAATAATATTAATGAAATCATTTGTGACTTTTGTAAGGTATTCATATTTTAATTCCATAAATATTATTGTCTCATCAACTCATATAGAAATAGCCACTCGCCAATTTCTATTATGATCGACATCATAATCGTAATTTATTTATTATTTGAGGTCCTGACACAAGTGAAGACGGAAAGAGGAAAAAAAAAAAAAAGCTGTGCAAGAACCTGTATGCATGAAGCAAAATACGACGTAGTAACGCAAGTATTCACGGTGGTACAAAGTTACCCACGATTGGTACAAAATAAATGCGATCGTAAAAATTAAATACGAGTTGTGCTGTGTTATTATAAAACGAGGCCATTTAATAGTTATGTCGTTCCTCCACAAAAGACAAACAACTTTATCCACAAAATAGTGAAGGTCCTCATGGCGACTCCTGTGAATGTCTCTGCCAAGAACAATGAGGTATCTGACGTGGATTGGGATGAATGGGTTGCAGAAATGGATCAAAATCTCTCAGCACTACTGAAGAAAGTAGATGCATATCGACATAAGTTTACCGTTAGGGGTAAAGTTAGTCGAATGGAGTCAGAACTTCTGAAGCTCTGGAAAATACTGGAGGAAAGGAAGCTGAGTTCGTGGCAGGATATGAGGCGTTTAGATTGTTAGGGAATTAGGCACCTCCTAATTTTAAGGATTGCAAAAACGAATAATTACAGAAAAGAAATTAGATAAAAGAAAAAAAGAGAGACTCTAAATTTTTATATAAGTTCATCCAAATTCAAGACTACGTCCTGTTCAGTCGCTGCAAATTCTATTATGATAAAGGAAATTATAAATTACAAGAGAAATTTATAACACACTCTCAAATAGTGTTTTTCAAATCTCTCTTCAACCTAGCACCTCTGTGAGAATTTTCTTTTTCTTTCAACAATGGAGCTCTCAACCTCATAAAATAATGCCTCACGCAAAATAATGCCTCTCACACACACAACCCTAGTGTAACGCCCGCCTAATTTTATGTAACGGATAATGTTATGATAATGATAACGTTAAATGTTATATTAATGACGATGATAAGTGTTATACTCATGATATGTTATGATATATGATAAATGGTGTTAACCATTTTATTTTAAGTGTTATGACAGGTGACGCAATTGATGTGCTCAAATGTTCATGTCATTAATGTTATATGTTTAATTATATTTTTATTGATAATTAAATGTTATGAATGATTTTTGTATTTAAGGACAGATCGGCAGGCCGGACAATTCAGTTCGGCAGGCTGAAATGATTTCCTCAGAACGGCAAGCTGATGCTGTGCCATCGGCAGGCCGGACCTCTGAGATCGGCAGGCCGAACTTCTGAGATCGGCAGGCCGATGACAGCTGACAAGTAGTCAGCAGAAATTTTACAAATTATGATGAGGTGGAATTTATGATAAGGATGATGTATTCTGAATAAATAACATAATTATGGGATGATTTGTTTTATTTTGGTAATGAAACATTTGACTTTTCATTTATTTGAATTAATGGATACAATTTTTCCGTTTTACAAAGGCGAAATATGGCAACTTGATCCGTTCTGGGAAGTTTTGACTCTTTTTCCCTCAAACCTTTCCACTTCTCACGATTTATGCCCTGTAAATAATCAGAAAATTCTGATTAAAAAGTGTAACGTAAACAAATTCAAGTTTATTTATTTTATAACGTTCTTTTCTCTTTCTCTTTTCCTCGATATTTGTCTCTCCCTCTCCCTCTCACTCTCACGTACACTCTCTCTCTCTATTTCTCTCTCTCATTTCTCTCTTCTATCACGTTTATTTTCTTCTTCCTCTTGAATTTCTCTGCAATTCTTTGTTAAAATATTCAAATTTCTTTGGCGTTAATTCAAGGAGATTAAGGAAGAAATCGTTCTAAGGTATGAACTCAATCTCGGAAATTCTTAAGTATATTTTTCTCCTGTATTGTGACTGCTATATCTTTCTCTACGAATTTTATTTCACTCTGAATTTTTAGTATGTTAATTATGCATGTGTTATGTGATTCTCCTCCAAATTTCACATTAATTCGAATTTCCTATATTAAGTTATGAATTTTCTTCTCACCACCACTCACTGTGAATTGTTGCTGATCAGTTTTGTTGCACATATGTATGGTTATTGTTTTTGTATGTTATGAATGTTTTATTGCACGAAATTGGTGTACATGCTTATATATATATATATATATATTAAATTATAGACTGGAAATTTTGGTGATAATATGGTAAATATTTCATGTGTTATAGAATTTTATTAAACCTAGGTTATGTGACTGCTGAAATTGTAAAGTTGTAAGATTATTGTTATGTTATATTTTTGTAAGACTATATAATTTTATTTGGAAATGAGAAATTGTGTGCTACTGTATGTGTATGTTAAAAATAATATCATATGAATTTTGAGGTCCAAATAAGTTTATTTTAAATATTTGGCACAAATTATTACATGCGACTCACTGTTTTGCACTTAGTGTATGATTTTAGTATCTGCCTTCTAATGCATGTTTTGAAGTGATAGGAATTTATTTTAGGCTGATTTTTGAATATGCTATAGTCTCTGTGTGTATATAATATGAGGTAATTTTTGTGAATTTTTCTATGCTATGAAAATGTGATTTATGGACCTGAGTTAATAATGCTCACTGTTTTGCTATTGACTGGCAGATTGTATGTTAAAAGTTATGTGATTTAATTAAATTGCTAAATGAGATTTTTATGACTAAAGAAAAATCATGGTGATAGGTATGTATGTCATCTATGTTCCTGCAAATTTTGGTTCTCAAATTATGTGTGTATGTTAAGTTATTAATTTTTAAATTCATGTAGGTCAGAAATATGCATGTGTTGAAAATGTTGTTTCAATGTTTTATGATGAATGAAAAATGTAAGTATGATGTTTTTTATTAAATGGTTATTATGGGTGTTATGATATGGTAATTAATTCATTGAATAAGTGTTAATTACCATTTTATAAATATATGACATGAACACATTGAGAAGTGAGCACATCAAGACCGCGACATTGTCACCTACAAGAATAAGGTTAAGTAAGCATTTGAGGTAAGTACATTCTCACCTGCAACATGATGTGTTTATGAAACGTATGGTTATGAAAAGTATGAGTTTTATGAAAAGTTTGAAATCTATTTTTATGATGGTTTTATGATGATTTCTCATGATGATTTTTCATGAAGTTTAAGGCATGAAAGTTTATGCATGTTTTCGTGATAATGTTTTTCAAAGTATGAAAGTATAAGTATGTATATATGTATCACCTAATTAAGTGTTGCACACCCTAT
>CAMOHE010037341.1:0-17364 GCA_946598075.1 Artocarpus hirsutus
AGATAATACAAGGTTTATGGAATGTTAAGTTTTTCTTAAACCCAAAGCATATTATTCTCATTTTAAATTCCAAAACCATTCCAAAATAGGCAGCATTCATTATATAATCATAATAAATATATTCTCATGAGTTTTATACCAAAATCATCATCAAACTATATCTCTAGCCTTTCTTGTAAATAATGAGGAAAACATGCATTAAATATGAAGAAAATACATACTAAAGCCAAGTTTGAATTAAAAAAAACTTACCTTAAAACTCTTTTGAAAAACACCAAAGTTTGGGTTAAAAATCAAGCTTGTATTGACTCCAAAACGGCTTCAAACGTGGCTAAAAATTATAGTTGTCGTGGTTGCAAAGAGAGCTTTATGCCTTGTGTCTTTAGTTAGAAATTGAAGTGAGAAAGGAGAGAATGAGAAACTAGAGAAGATAGTGGTGATGGTTGAATAAATAGGCATCAAAATAATTGAGGAGCGGAAGAGAATTAAATGAGTATTAAAAGAAAATATTATCATGTCTCCCATGGAGACTTTTAGCAAATAATGTTAACATAATTGAGGGGGCAAATGGGATAAGTTGTAGAAGAAGATGAAGGAAGCATTAAAAAGGTGGTTGAAAAAACATATCGATGTTTCCTGGTAGTTGAGGTGAATTAATTCTATGTCTCCAAATAGTTGAGGCTACTTAATTGAGCATTAATGTAGCAGGACAAGGTTGATAGAAGTGAGTGATAGGTAGATTTAAAATATTTACTACGGAGACTTAATAAAAATACTAAAGTGACATTTTATTCATATGATTTTACAAAAATCATACCCGTTAAAATAACGGGTGTTTCATAGACACTAAATTATTTATAAACTACATATAAAAAAACTTATTTGAGAAGGTTGTGGGGAGAAAAAAAGTTTAAGCATAAATACAATAAACAAGAAATTATTCCAGTATAAGAAATATATTTGAAACAAAAAATATATTGACTGTAAGAAAATATTTATTAAGTGAACTTATTTAAACAAGAGCAGTTTAGCTGTATAAAAAGCGCATTTACCTTGCCAAAGAAGTTATAAAACAAAATAAAGTCCATATTTGACAAAATGATATTTTTATAGGATTGTACAAAAATATAAAACTTTAGGGATGAAAACCAAAACAATAAAAAATGATAAAATAATATACTTCAAAAAGAATAGTGAAGACAAATCAAACAAAACAATTATTTAAGATATACATATGAGAAAATAGTGGATTATATAATCATGAAGGGAAATCTATTGAGCACATTAATGAAAAGAAATTTAGGACTACAATTAGATAAAATGGTACTTAATAAGATAACATTTGATAAGACATTATTTTCAAAGACTATGGAAGTAAATATTCATACAAGACCACATTTTAGAAAGATTATAGGTCGAATCTACAAAAAAAAAAAAAGTATAATTATAACGGTGTTATGAGAATAGTGGATTACACAATCATAAAGTGAAATCTAAATAAGGACATAATTGAGAACAAATTTAGCAATACAAATAAAAAAAGGTATTTATTAGGATCCCATTTCATAAAATAATATTTTAGATGACCATGAAAATGAATATTCAGATAAGACACATTTTAAAAAGATAATAGATCGAATCTTAAAAAAAAAGTAATTATAAGGGTGAGATGAGAAAATAGTGGATTATACAACCATAAAGATAAATCTAAATGAGGGCATAAGTGAGAAATGCACAAGAAGAAAAAAAAGGTAATTATTAGGATCGCATTTGATAGAATACTATTTTATAGGGGTGTGAAAACAAACATTTAAATAAGAACACATTTGAAAAACATTATAGGTTGAATTCAAAAAAACCATATTTTAAATATCACATTTTATAAAATAACTTTTTATAGGGATATATGAAGAATTTTTCTTTTGGTCCATTTTAGAAAGAGTGTCAAAAGTAGATGAATGGAAGGAAAAAAAATAGTTTGATAAGGAAAAACTTTAATATGTGAAGTTACAGCAGAAAAGAAAAGAAGTAAATAAATAAATAAATAAAAAAATATATCTTATGCCACCTTTTTTTTCCATCTATTTTTTAATTTCACGAGCTTTAAAAATGAGGATTTTAGAGCTTTAAGATCATATATGCTCATTTGGAGTAAATCAAATGACATAGAACGAGCTTTGGTTGCGTAGTAAAATATGACAAAAGAACAAGTGTGCTAGGCGCTACAACGCCAGCTTTGGGCGATGCAGCACCCGTGGAGGATCAATATGGTGCCGCAGTGCCAGGTAATGGGTGCCACAGCGCCAAAGCATAGAAATTTAAAGTTTGAGCTGAGACAGTCACATGGCCACATGCCCGAGCTGTGCCCCGATGTGCCTTGATGATTTTTCACTCCGAAATTGGTAAAAAAAAGGGTCCAACTTACCCCCTTTCATCCTAAGATTGTTACCCTATAAATATCACACTAATTAGGGAGTCTTTTCATCAATTTTGCTTAGTTTTAGAAGTGGAGAGATGTGAGAGAAGCTCTAGTGGTGGTCCAAGGAGCATCATTCGCGTGAAGGATTCTTCGTTGCTATTATCATTCTTCTTATCTTTTCTCCATTTTCTTTCCTTTTTTATTTTCCAATGTTCTTAGTTTAATTTTATTTTTAGTTAATTAGTTGAGCTAAAATAGTCTAATTAATTAGTTGTCAACACTAAAACCTAAGATACAATAAAACTAAATAAATATGAGGGGTAACTAAACTATGAAATAAAAGAAAACACAAGAAAATTAAATAAATGCAAGATGATAATAATAAAAAGTGGTTAAAGGATCATTCTGAACCACTAGATAGTTATGCAATTAATCACAAAATTATTTCCAACTCTCTACTAAAACTACCAATCATAGATAGAAACAAGCTCTGCTATCCCAATATTTCCTTATTGTGTTGTTAAATAAAACAAGTTCTTTATTTAATCTCTTTCCATTCAAAAACCTTAAACCAGCTCTCTAGATTTAACTTAACATAAGCATTAAGATGAGAAAGATAAGTTAATCAAGGCAACAATCACAGAAGCTTGGATCATTTAACCTTGGTTATGTTACATATGTAATCATACGATCACTTGACCATAATTAATGACCATATTTTACTATTAATGATTAAGGTGCATTAATTGGATTATTGTTGTTTGGGAATGATATAGATTGTTAAAAAGCATGCATGATTCATGACATTTACATTAAAACATGTGATGTGATTTAAAAAAGGAATGAGGTTTTTAACTAAAGTGGGGGTATGGTGCTTAATTAGTGATCTTGTAGGCACGGGACGTAGGTGGGACCGGCTGACCTAACAAAGGGTGGTGAATATTTTGGGTTGAAAAACCAAAATAAGAAAAGCCACAAAGATTGAGACTGAATACGGCAAATACCTAAGGTCTAATGACTAAGATGAAAATCTCGCATTATTATTGCTACATTGGCCAAATTATGATGAGCAGGTTCTGAAAACCACACTCCAAGGGTACCTAAAAAAGGAAAGAATTGTTGAAGGAAAATTGATAAAAGAAAATGTCCGATTGCATTCTCATTCAATATTCATGTTCATGCATTAGTTTCTACTTATTGAGTACTTAGCTCATTATAGTTCTCATAATACAGGTGAAGATGTACAAGGTTAGGGGTTGACTAAGTATCTTGAGTTGTTGGATAGAGATTCGTTCATATGCCATGTTTTAGATCAGCTTTTGAAATGTATCTTGGAACGCTGTTTTGTAAAACTTAGCAGCTCATTTATGGTTTTTATAAATAGACATATGTTATTAAGTCTGGATGTGATAGTGTAGTTTTGTTCATATTACTAAGTTTGAATAATATATATATTGCAAATAAGAAAATGAATGAAACAATAGTTTCAAAACTCTTTTATACTGAAATGAATATTTTAGGTAAACCATAACACTTATAATGTAATTGAAAGCTTAACACTTCTTATCCTAACTAAATAAATTTTATACAAGCTCGCTAGTTAGCTTGAGGGGTATTATATAATTTGTCCATCATATGCACTCTCTTAAAGGTTTAGATTGACAGTCTCAAACTTTTATTTGCTTATCATACATTTAATACAAAGGAACATAAATAGGACATATTTGATATATGAAAAAAATAAATTCTTTATTGATTAAATATCTTAAAAACACTTTTATCATTTAATTCTTAGGGCACCTTATTTAACATTAGAGTCATCAGTAGCCTCCATAAATACATCATCAAGAACTTATAAACCAATTCATCAAACATCAAGAAGAAAAGATATTGAGCCTTGAAGAATAGCTTTATTGGAGAATTGCACAGCGACGACCAAGACTTTAAAAGTCCACACCGACTCTAGGGGGTATTATGATGAACAAATGGAATGACTTATGAGAACAATTTCAGAGAGCTGTATAAAGGATATAATGGAGTTTTCTTAAGGTCATGTTCAAATGGTGGAAAACATGCTATGGCATGAGGATGACTATGACTCAAACAATCTAGGTTGAGAGAGTAATTTGAACTACATGGGAGCATCACGAGATAACAAGCCTCTAGAGGTGATAAAGCCTAAAATGGAAGAATAAAACCCCTTTGAAATTGCAATAGCTCAAAGCTTTGTTAAGCTGGACACTAGGCTGATCAACATAGATATGAATTTGACGAATGACAAAATTTCCATCCTATACTGTAACATCTAAGCATTTTAAGTACATTAAAAATGCAATAAGTTAAGGATTATGTTAAGACAAAAATATTGTTGAAGAAAAATAATGTATAATAATATGAAAAATTATACAATATTAGAATAATACAGTGTGAAAAAATACACTAATAAAGTTGTATAGTATGGAAACTACACTGCAAAAGTAATACATTGTAGGAATTAGATTGTTTAAGGTTACGCAATATAGGAATTGGACTGTTTCAAGTTAAAACAGTATAGGAATAATACTATTTAGAGGATATGGATGAGTAAGGAATACTGTGTAAGCTTGTAGTAGTATAGAGAATATACCGATAGTATAGAAAAATTACTGTCAATACAAATTTAGATTGTGCAAAGATGTAGGACCCACAAAAGTGCCACCTTTAAGGTGAAAAAATTACCACCACACCTATTGAGGTGGCCAAATCATATAATGCCAAGTTAAGCTAAATTTTTATCATAAGTGATGAAGAGTGATGACTCATATTGTGAGTCATCAAAGTTCATAAAAACCAAATGTAAATCATCATTTGTTTCATGCAAAGAAAAAGAAAGGAAAGAAACAAAAAAAAAAAAAATGCTCATCATTTTCCTCCAAAAATGGACCCCTCCCATAAGTATTCTCCTCGTAATTTTTCAAGCACAAACCTCCAAAATCATGTTTTCAAGCAAAGTTAAGGGTATGGAGGGAGATTTTAGAGTTTCAAGATAAAAATCCAAGTTTTACCTATTGTGCTTAAGGGTTTTTATTCATGATTTGGGTTAGATTTTTATGGGGTTGCTATGAATTTTGTCAAAGGTTCTAAAGCATTTCAAAGGAGGAGCTAAAGCTTGAAAGTATCTAGGTAAAATCCTAGTCTTATAAGCTATGTTAAAGTTTATGTTTTTTTTTATGCATTCCATGTGTTTGGTGAAATGTTTTGGACTATGAGATGAAATAAGGACACTATGGCATGATTAATTAGTGTTCTTAGTAAGTGACGATGAGATTGAATGACAAGAAATATGATGTTAAGCTTTAAAAGGAAAGGTTTGAAAAACCTTGTTAAAATTGCAAAGTTTAGTCAGTTTTCAAGAAATGATGATTTTGAGGGCCTTGGAAGTCAAATTATGTTCTAATTAAGATACATAATTTACAAGCATAGTGAGGGAAACTACTTTTGTGGACAAAGTTTTGTAAAATTTCAAAAGGACTAAATTGCAAAGTTCTACAAAGGTCAGCATATTTGAAAATCAGCCAAAAAGTCTACTTTAACGTTAGAATTTAAGGAAAGTTAAAACATTAAAGCTGTAGAACTCATCAAAACTGTTAAAACAACATGGGCAGTTTATCAAAATTCTTCTTGGTTGAGGAATTATGAATTTTACGAAATTTTGAGCACAAAATTTTATGAAATGGAAACGTTAGTAAATGTTTGGAATTTGACCATGGAACTTTGGAAATTTTTATTCCCTATGAAAAACTGGATGTTTTGGTACAAAACGATTGTTTTTGGTATTGGGGGCAAAAATGTACATATTTTTACGTTTCAGGCCAAAACTATAAAATCGTATGGAAATTGAGTTTTCACCTAGGAATGCTATGTTCCTACACTATTGAAGGTAGTGGGCAACCATAGTTGCCAAGTTCCAAAGGATTAAAATTTTTAGCCAAGAAAAGAATGAAAGAAAAACGTTAAGGACGAAAATGTAAAGATTTTCGCATTACGTGTCAAAACTGTAAAGTTTTGACAAAATAGATTTAATTGAAAGAAAAACCATTGTTTTTTTTTTTTGTAATGTTATGAGATGTAAATAAATGAAATTTATGTTTTAAACAGTTTTGAAAGTTTTTGAAGACCCGTCAAGGGCAAAATGGTCATTTTATGAAAAAATAGCCAAACGAACCCGAAACACCCGATATCGAAAAACGCCCCTTAGCAGGAATTTTTTCATAATATGCAAGTAATGAAATTTTAAAGTCAAGCAATGAGTTTTATAAAGTTATGAAGTTGACGAAAAACCCGTTAAGGGTAAAATCCTCATTTTTGAGGAAATAGCTAAAACGGAGTCGAACACTCCAAATTAGCATAATGCTATTAGATGAAAAATATTCTATAATACGTTAAGTAACAAAATCATTGCATGAGATGGAAACTTTAATAAGGGACGTCCAAGTAAAAAAAGGGTAACCCGATGGGTTGCAGAGTTGAGTAAAAAGAGGGATAACCCGATGGGTTACAAAGTTAAGTAAAAGGTATGGCAACCTAGTGGGTTACAAAGTTAAAAGCAATGGGGTACAAAGTAAAAGAAACGTAAACCGATGGTTTATAAGGTTAAGTAAGAGAAAGTAAACCAATAGTATACCAAGTTATGTAACTAGGGATGAATGTTTAATGTTTGAGTTATGTTATCAATCAAGTAGATTGATAATAAAAAAAGTTAACTAATAAGTCGAGTGTCGTATGATCAGGACATAGAAGACAACTAATGAAAGGAAAAGGAACAGAATAGGGAATGCTTGAGTTTAGTCCAAGTAAGTTCAACCTCACCTACAGCATGAAGTAAATAATTTTCAAATGCTTATTATTTATATGTTTGGAAATTTGTTTGCAATTATTATGCAAGTTGATTTAAAAGTATGTTTGCATTTATTATCCAAAAGGTTTTAAAGTTTAAATCAAGATTTGCAACGTATTTGCAACTATTATGTTAAAGCATGATTGCATTTGATATGCTTAAAGTTTTAAATGATCAAATAAAAGTTTGCAAGGTATCTATACTAATTATATTTAAAGTATGTTTGCATGTTGTTAATGCATAATGTTTTACTAATTAAGTTATAAGTTTAATATTGCATTTGTTATGCAATAAGCTTTAGAGTACAAGCTAGGATTTGCAATGTGTTTGCATATGACGTGTTAGCATTTGATATGCTCACTAAAGTTAATAAGGTAAAGTGGAGATAAAAAGAAAGTGCCATATCAGCCTCCTTAATGTGAGGTATACAAGTAAAGTTAAAGTTTGACCTCCTTGATTTAAGGTACATGACCTCGGTGTTCGATGATCTCAATCTTTCACAAGGGAAGCATAATGTTTATGATCTCATGATTAACGATGTTGGTACGAACACTACAATTTATAAGATAAGGAAAGTTATGGCACAATAATAAGAGTCAAATATGAAATGAATGATCATAAATGAGCATAAATGGAATCATGCATATTGACTATGCTTGTATTGCTTGTCACGAAATATTTATGTGTTATATTTATGAAAAGCATTTTGAGGACGGTTTTATGTTAAATGTTTATGAAAAATATTTTTTATGTTTTCAAGAAAAAGTTTATGAAGTACGCTTTAACAAAAACGTTACAAAAATGTTTTATGAAGAACGTTGATGAAAAACATTTTAGAAATGTTTAAAGAAAAATGTTTATGAAAAAAATTTTAAGAAAAGGTTTTATGAGAAAAGCATTTAAAGTATGCGAAAATGATTTGTGAGATTTTGTTTGAACTTACTAAGCGTAAGGTCATAAAGTTCCTTTATGTTGTAGGTCATCCTAAGGGTGACTAGTAGGACTTGTTTGAAAAACTCGGTGTTGCGGAGTACAGATATGAAGATCTGGTTATAAATACCACCACAGTAAATTTCCACTGTACAAAGAAAATGTTTTCCCACTATTTGATATACTTTTTCTAAATTTTAAGAAAATCAAAGTTTTAAGAAATGTTTTCAAAGTTTTAAGATATATTTTACAAAATGTTTTATATAATTATAAAGTGAAGTTTTAAGCTATGATTTAATCAATGTTTCTTAGTAAGTTTTAAGAAACAATTTGAAATGGTTTTAAGGGCAAGTATTGAGTGAGGTCTGAACTTAAATTGTGATAGAAATCACAATAGCTTTTAATTATGTTTTAAAAGTATGTTTAAAGGATGAAAAAAATTATTTCAATATTTTTCTTATTAAGTAAGTATGATTAATGTTTAAGAAATAATATTTAAGAAAGTTAAGTGACTGTTCGAAAAGGCGGGTAATCACATATACCATGAGCGCTATGAAGATCCAATTGCAAGCATTGTTTTGGAGAAGCAAGTGAAGAGTGAAGAGCAACTAGAATAGTCCTTACATAAGGTGGAGCTGAAAGAAGTTTTGGTGGATAAAGAGACATATGCAACCATTGATTTGAGCTCATCGATGATAATAACATATGTACCACCAATAGATCCCTACTTCCCATTGACGCCACCTTCATTATACTACATACTCTATGAGCTTAAGCTCAATATGAAATTCTCCTCCTAAGCATATTCAAGAACATTGAGTCAAGTTGGTGTGACGTGCAAACATCTTCTACGTCTTACCAAGAATGAAAACATTTATAATAAAGAGTGTTATTATATGAAACATTCTATGGGTAGAAAGTACTCTTTGATGACTGCGTCTTTAACTCAAAATGAGGACATTAAACCAAACGTTTTATGGGAGGCAACCCAATGGATGGAGAGCATGCCATAATAGATTTGCCTTTTCTTACTCTCCTCTACTCTTTTTTTTTATTGCTTTTATCGTTTTGTTCTTTTTTTTTTGTGTTTGTTTTTCTCTTTTCTTCTGCTAAGCTTTGGAGGAAAGTACTAAATTAAACCTTACTAAAAGTGTAGTTGTATTTGAGTGTAGTGATGAGTAAGGATTGTTCCTATATACGATTGGTTTTAATTAATTAGTTATTAATACTAAAACCTAGACACAATGAAACTAAACACAAATGGGGTTTTGACTTTATTAAATTAGATTACTAAATTCATACAAACATAAGAAATTAAATAAATATGAAACAACAATAATAAAACTAATCAAAGATCATCCTCCACTATAAACAATAATTATAAAATTACTTAGAAATTATTCCCAATTCTCTATTGAAAATACCAAGCACAGATAGCAACAAGCTCTATTTTCTTAATCTCTCCTTACTTAGTCGTTAAACAAAACATGCTCTTCACTAAATCTCTTTTCCTTAAATAACCTAGAATAAGCTCTCTAGATTCAATTCAATGGAAGCCTTAAGATAAAAAAAAAAGTAGGTTGATATAGATATCAATCACACAAGCTCGGATTATTCAACCTAAATTACACTCCTTACTGCAATTAACGAAAACCTCTTGTAATCATACCTAGCAACTTGCTACTAATGATTAGAAAAACAAGATAATTATGGATCAAGTATTTCAATCTAGCAATAGAGTTGTATTTAGTTGACCACCCAAATAAAGCAAGAAAATAATCATGAATAATAATAATTGAAGAACATGAATAATTTCAATTGGAAAATCAGAAAACAATTTCTAAAATCTATTACATAAACATGTTTAGGGCTTTGAAATCACCTTTAACCAAAAGTAAACCTAACTAACATAATAGAAAAAGAAAAGAAAGAAGGAAGAAGGAAAAGAATAGGTTTGGTGTTGGAAATTTTTCTACATAGACAGTTCACTGTAAGCCTCCACCAGAGCTTTCTCTTTCTTCTTCTTCTTCTCCTCCTCCTCCTCCTCCTCCTCCTCCTCCTCCCAAGATTGAGAAAAACTGATAAAAAGTTGACAAAAACTAATATGTTTTGTGTTCTAAGGTTGGGTATGTATAAGTTTGCACCTGGAGAATGAAATAGGGAAACTTAGGACCCAAATTAGGTAAAAAACAGAGTAAAAGTCGAAGAGCACACATTGGGCTACATTGGGCATGCAATAGGCTACATTGGGCATGCAATGGGCTGCTGGAGGGGTGCTCGGTGTGTTGGTGATCTACGCTGGCACACAGTGTTCAAAAATGGAGGCTGTTGTTTCTTGTCTTGGCGCTGCAGTCCAAAGGCCTTTGTTTTCTTATCTTGAAAAAAAATAAAAATTTAAATTTAAATTTTGTTTTTTGTTTTTGTTTTCTTGTGTTAAAAAAACAAACATAAAAATTTAAAACTATTTAGAAAATTTTCCATTTTAGTTTTAATTTTTTGAGTCTTAGGATACCTTCTAACTTCTTTGATGAAAACTGAACATTAATTTTTATGGCTTTCATTGATTATGAGTATTATTTTGAGTCTTGATGTCATTCTTAACATGTTTCTATGACGGTTGTACTCAGCACTTTTTGCATAATTGCCATGTTATTTGATACAGAGACAAGCATGCTATAATGAGTAGATTCTTATACCTTCTCTTTAACTTTTGTTTTAATTTTGACATGTAGAGGTTGAACATTAGAACTCTCTCGGAGGTTTTTCGAGGTGAATGGTTGATCGAACATTACTTGGAAAATGAGTAAGGCACTAGGATCTTTAACACCAAGGCCAAATCAGCCAGAGCCTTGATTGATGTTTTTAAGAGGACATCCCCCCTAGTAAGCCAATTTGAGCCTTCTTGTAAACCTTTTTTTTTTCAGCTAACCATATCTCCTTACCTAACCCAATTATTTCTATATCTAACCCTTGTTTGAAAAACGAATTGGAGTTTAGAGACTTATTTTATTGCACAAGGAAATTTTGCAAGAAATGGGGTTAGGGAAAGAAAAATAGAAAGAAAAATCAAAAGGAAAAAGGAAAAAGAAAAAAATAAATTCAATAAAATATCTTAAGCTTTCGTATCTTGATTTTGGATGTTAAAAGGAAGGTTGAAATGAAGCAAAGGGCCGACACAATGATATCTGGCTTACATCTTTGCCTTTATGGGTTTGAGAGCTTTTTCTTGAAAATTTTACAATGTCTCGGGCTCCATGAAGTTTTTAGAACCGTTGTGATAACCATACACTTCTTTCTCTTAACCACTACTCCTTTGGCCCTGTTATGATCTTTATTAATAACCTTTTAATTTTCAGTGGTGCTTTTGACATAGTAGAGAATCATACCAATGGAAGAGCCTAGGATGATACCCTCATTAGATATTAGGTGATTGTTGTTGTGAGAATTATGAATATTTACTTGTTTAAAGCATGCATAGTATAATAATCATTGACATTGGCTATTTTACACACACACACTGAGTATGATTATTGTAGGATGTATTATTGAACTATAGAGGGAAAACGGATCAATTTATAGATAAAAATTTTTTAAAAACTTTGTTTATCGGGAATTGGTATATTGTTTTAATTAAACATTAAAAACATATGAGAATGTGTTTCATACCTTTTGAAGACCATCAAGATTTCCTAGCTTTCCTCTTTGAAACCATGATCTTTTAAGCCAAGTTTCCATACTCATGCAACGACGAGTGGGCGTTAAATTACAAAGATGAATTATCTCATACTTTTTGGTTCTACTATGTGCTCAATACATGAGATATAGAACTCTTTTTTCATTGAAAAAAACTCTTAGCTTTTCTCTCAAAAGTCTTAGAAAAAACACACATACGTGGAAAACTAGTATCTCCACTTTTTTATTATTTTTTATAACTGAGCATTTGGTCATTAATTTTTAATTAATTTCAAATTTAAAAATCACCTAGTAATCTCTCTAATAATTGAACACCAAACCCACCACAGGAGAAAAAATCTCCAAGACGGGTGTGTAGAGGAGGTGCGTACATCCACTTTCCTTTTTTTATATAGAAAAACTTCAAAAGCCACAAATAATGTATGTGTGTGTATATACAATATATTTAATTAATTTAAATAAATCATATTTATTCAAAAATCAATTTTAAATTATTCAATTAATTCTTTGATCTTGTGTCTATGTTGGAATAGACAAAATGTAGTCTCATCACATATGTGTCACATACAAAATTAAAATATATTTAAATATTCTTATAATTTAAATATAATTAATTAATTAATTCAAAATATATTCAATTAATCTTATTAATAAATTAATCAATTAACTAATGTTCAGTTAAATGTGACAACAATTATCACATTATATTATAGGTCACAGAAAACTTTTTTTGTGTCACATTAATATCGCTAGTGTCAAATATTTAATTCAAAATTCAATAATTTCAAATTAAATATGTATAATGTATTTTATGCATTAATCCAAAAAAGTGTTATAGATGTGGCATTGGGGACCTATAGACCTTTAATTCAAGTCCCAATAAATTCGACAATTAATCAAAGTCTTTAATTAATGTACTAAATTTATTAGTTTTAGTGTTGCTCCACTAAAAACCTAAAACTACACTCATAAAATTACAATAATAATTACTTAAAGAAAATATAGCAAGTAGTCCATTGATATAATCAATATAAATAAGTTAGTTCTTAATAAATAGTTCATAATAAGATCGATTTAATTTTTGATAGGTTCAATTTTTGTTTACCTCTCTTATTACATTTTTATCCTTAAGCTCAATGATTTTCTAATAAACAATTAATTCATAATCTTATCATGAATGAGTGCTCTATTGTTTTAGTCTTGAATCATCACTCAAGAGAACAATTTTTCTAACTTCCAATGGGAAAGAATGGATTCCTTATCTATATAATATTATTTTTAGTCATTTCATCCATTATGTTTCTAAGATGCAAAGTTAAGATCTGTTTTTTACACCAATTTTACCAAGCAAGTCAAAAAACACGATATCATAAATAAGAATCCAATAAATACTTAGGATTAAGATTGTTATATATTTAATCATTATAGTAATAAATTTGAATACTTTATTTGTAACGGAAGATTGTTAGAGATTTGTAAGTTAAAAGGTCCCGTCCTATATAATCTCATTATAAAAGTATCTCCAATCTAATGTCTCTACATTAATAGCCTAGATAAGACTATTTTATTCTCAATAAGATTGGATCACACTTGTAATATTTAATTAAATATCCCACTTTAATTAATTATTACAAATTTTTAGATTATTATCTATAATTTTATCATCAAGTATATAACACTTATATTCTAAATTTATAGTCACATTAATAATAGTGAGATTTTATTGATATTTATTAAAGTATTAATAATACACATAAGCAATCAAGAATAAATAAATGCCATTTCATTTGATTTATTAACAATATGTACAATATCTATGCTTGTAAGGCATTAACTCCCACTATTTGCTTTCGAATAATTATAGATTTAACTCAGTGCTTGTTTGATTTTAAGGCCATGATCTTTTGTTGTTCTTTTAGACTTAAAGTTGAAAGGTTAATTTCTTTGTTTTTTTTATTTGTGTTTAGGTTTTGTTCAAGGACTAGCAAAAGAAAGTTTTGGTTTTGGGGGGGTGGGTGGGTGGTGTAACAGCCGTATTAAAATTTTAATTTTATTAATTATGTATAAATTGATTCATTAGTGTGCCATTAATTTAAATTTTCATACCTTAATATGATCTTAATTTTTCACATAATATAATTTTCTTTTTAAAATAAACTAATATTCAAATCAAATATTGAAATTCCAGCATTTTTTATTTTATTTAATTTTCCAAACTAAACCCTTATTTTCCCCATAATTACAAATATGCCATTCTTTCCTTTCTAGACACTTATCATGTGATTTCGCTTGACCTCTTTTTGAAAAATATCTCTTCCCTATGTCTGAAAATATACAAACCAAAGCTGAACATGCATTGGCCTTCTCCTTTTAAAAGACCACACTCTTAGACATTTCAAAACACAAACTCTCTCTCTCTCTCTCTCTATTCTAGAATTCAAGAATTAGCCTTTTTTTTTCAAGAACTCTAAAAACAAACCCATCTCCATGGCCAACAAGTTCTAAAGATTCAAGGCTAGATTTCTGACCAAGAACTTCCAAGTTTTCAATAGGGATTTGAGGTAAATTTTTCATAAACGATTTTGGATTTTAGTTTGTATTTACTACAATTTTAATATTTGATTTTCGTTACTTAATCTCTTTGAAATTTCTAGTTATGAACATGCACCTACTCTAAATGTTGACGAATCAAACAGAGAATAAATGTTTGTTTTGGTTCAATATTATAATTAGAAACATATTTTAAACATTTAAAATTAGATTCCATGGTTGCATGTTGGGTATTTTAAGGATTTAAGGCTTAGAATCATGTCTAAACATGGTTTTGTTACTGTTTTGAACAAACTCTAAAATTTGTGATTCTTGATTGTAATTTTGGCGTAAAAATTGAGGAAACTTATTTACTTAATCACTTTGGTTTGGCTCTTTTGTGTCCTATCGTGTAAAAACTCTCTAAAGCCCCCTATTTTTATGTTCTAAAGTCCTTAAAAAAGCCAATTCATATTTTAAGATTGTTTTAACATAAATGACACACTAGAGGTTGATTTATATATAATATGAATATATGGCTCCATTTCTTCTTATTTTAGTTCTTCGCTGACTATGATTAGAAACAGTTAAGGTTGAGCAGTGTTGGGAGCTTATGTTTTACAAGTTGAGCTTGTGAGACTTAGAGTTATCTATGGGTATTTGAGACTTAGAGTTATCTATGGGTATTAATACTAAAGAGGTAGGATTTTAATCCCTCTCTTTTTGGTAGCCATGTTTTGAATCATTTTTGCTTGTTTTGGTAAAAAAATGTGACTTGAGATGAGCATATTTTTACAAATTATTTATAAATCTGTTCCCGCATATTGTTATGATTGTGAAAAGAATATTAATTATATGCAAATATGATTTTTTTTTTCATATTTTGTATATGAGTTTGAAATCATGTTTTAGACTCGGAATAAGTAATTTCGAGCACCTATAGTTTTCAAGCACCATCGAGAATGTCTATGCCTCCTGGTGGTCGGTTTTAAGTAGCCTTAGAGATCGGGTTATGTGGAGTTTAACCCTGGGTGTAGGATCCTAAACCTCGATCAAGCACTCCACAACGTGGGTAATGGCTAAAGCACTACAAGTATGTTCCTATATGCTATGTAATGGTTTGGAAACTGAGCATTGATTTATCCAGCTCATCTCTCTCTTTTACTTGTTCTTCCATATGTTATGTTTTAAATATTTTGTTTTTTTAAATACTTTCATAATTGTTTACTTTATTATTTTCTTTTAAATGCTAAAGTTTATTAAAAGAAATACTACTAAGCCTTTCACTCATTTTTCTTTATTTTATTTACCCCTCCAGGTAGTACAAAGAGTAGTGCTAAGTTAGTATCGAGATAGTGATCACAAATCGTCAGTATGTGTTTTGTGACGCCTCTAGTTGAGCTTGTGGCATGTGGTAGAGTTTTGGAAAGTTTTTACTAGATGCGATTATATTGTTTCCCTATCATAATCCAATTGTATATATGTAAAGACTTTGTGGTCTTACACATGTCCCTTTATTGTGGTTTTTTTTGGCAAGAGTTGTGAGTTTATGGACTGTTATGAGATTTAAACCATTTAAATTCTAAATTTTCATTTGAAATATTTATTTTGATTTTAACTTAAAATTTTGTTTAAACTAAATATTTTTTTGATTTAATTTTATAAATTCAGGTTTTATGTTTTAAATTAAATAATTTACTTAATTTATATTAATCATGTTTTAACTCCTACCCCCTCCTTGGGGCGTTACACGTGTCTTGAAGTGACACAAAAAATATCACTCCCGGAGGGATATATATCAAATTTGTGGTAATAACAACTTTTCATATTTTACGGCATAAATAAAAATCGAGTTTAAAAAAGTGATGTTTATGTGAATTGCCATAAATATATAATGAAACGGAAATGAGCTTCAAAACGATTTCCAAATAAATGAAGAAAAATACAAAATTCCCGTACATGAATGCATTCTACAATATTTTGTGTAAAAAAGATTGAAACTACTAATGACAAGACAGTGGAACCAAATATTGAATACTGAAATAGTAAGAACCCTCACATATAATTAAAAGCCATTGGACTTTAGTTTCTATAGGTTCTTTTGCATGAAACGATAATACGTATAGTTTTTGTGAATTTTTAGTGACACTAAATCTTCCATATTTAACTTTTTGAAGGTGCAAATCTGATTAACAAGAAAAAAAAAATTTCAAGACCACACGATCTTATTATTACAATAGATAAAATCTTAGCGGACACCCATGCACGCACATATAAATAGATTAAAAAAATTGGTCTTTGACATATTTGCCTCCTAAAATTTTTGTTTGTTTGTTTCTTTCTTTCTTTATTATTCGAGCCAATTGAATGGTTAAAGGTAAATAAGGTTAAGGCGATAATTAAGTCATAATCACATATATCTGCCAAAGCTTGGATAGAAAATGATCACGTAATACGCACGTAATATCCATTTAGAAGACCTATTTACTTCATTCGCATCTAACAAGAATCAAAGAATTTCACACAAAAAGAACAAAAAAAGGAAATAATATTATTGTTAATGATTTTTTTAATAACTTTGTTAGCTTTCAATTATATTTTATTATTGTAGTGTTCAAAATTCTTTCCTACCTTTTTACATGAGTTACCTAAGTCTTATGTGATTATTCTTATTTTCAATTTTGATAGGTGTTTACGATTATGACTTAATTGTCACACTTAGTTGAATTTAGAAATGCAATTGTCTCTAAAATAATTTAAGATTACATTGTAAAAAACCAAAAAAATAAAAATAAAAAACTTGAAGAGCAAATGTGCTTAAATCCAAAAAATAGGTTCCTGCCGAATTCGAAAGATTTTGGGACTTCCTTATACCATAAATAGAACGTTCAATTTTGAAATGAAAAAAAAAAAAAAA
>CAMOHE010037342.1:0-23660 GCA_946598075.1 Artocarpus hirsutus
TGATTATATGTGTTATGAATACATTTATAAACATTGAGAAAATTCCATAATTATTTATGTAACTATAAATTTAGCATATAAGTGTTATATGCTTAGGGACAAAATTTATAGATAATAATCTAAATAGTCCGTAACAATTAATTAAAGTTTGGGATCTTTAATGTTACATTACAAGTATGGTCCAATCTCATTTAGAATGAAATAGTTATTATCCAGACTATTAATGTAGAGACATTGGATTGGAGGCAATTTATATAATGAGATTATATAGGACTGGACCAGATAAATTATGAATCTCTAATAATCATCCGTTAAAAATAGAGTATTCAAATTTATCACTATGATGATCATATATTTGACAGTCTTAATCCTGAGTATTTATTAGACTCCTATTTATGACATTATGTTTTTTAACTTGTATGGTAAGATTTGTGTAAGCACAAATCATAACTTAACATCTTGGAAATATAATGTAATAAGTGGCTGGGAATAATATTATACAGATATGGAATCCATTCTTTCCTTATGGAAGTTAGAAAAATAGTTCTCTTGAGTAATGATTCGATGTTTGAATAGTAGAGCGCCCTTTCATAATAAGATTATGAATTAACTGTTCATTAGAGAATTATTGGTACTCAAGGATAAAGATATAATAAGAGAGGTAAACGGAAATTTAACTTGGCTCGTATTATGAACTATTTATGGAGGATTGACTTATATGTAATGATTATATCAATGGACTACTCGCTAATTTTCTTTAAGTAATTTTACTATAACCTCAAGAGTTCAGTTTCAGGTTTTTAGTGGAGTAACACTGAAACTAATAAATTGAACACATTAATTAAAGAGTTTGATTAATTGTCAAATTTATTAAAGCTTGGGTTATAGGTCCTTATGTCCCCAATACCACCTCTATAACACTATATTAGATTTATACATAGAATGAATTATACATATTTAGTTTGTAATAATTGAATTCTAAATTAATTATTTCACACTTGAAATATTAATGTGATATAGAAAAATATTTTCTATGACACATAATATAATGTGATAAATATTGTCACATTTAACTGAGCATTAGTTATTTAATTGATTGATTACTTTTAAAATCTATTCTTAAATAAATGTGATTTATTTTTGAATTTAGATTTAAATATATATATATATATAAGATTTTATAATATTTTAATAAATATATATATGCCTTTTTGAATTCGTTTACTTTTCAAAACGTTTCCGTAAAAGTTTATTATATATATTTATATATATATATATAAATTATATATAGGAATCACGGTTAACGTGATTCGGTTAAAAAAAAAAGGAAATTGGAAACTAGAAACATAACATTACGTTTTCAATTTTTACTTTATACATATATATATGGAATCAGTCAATTGACTGATTCCTTAATTAAAAAAAAAAAAAGGAAAGAAAAGTAAACGTAAAAGGAACGTTTCACGTTTACTTTGTGACTGATGCATATATACATGTACATGTGTGGGAGAGAGATGAATAAAAGTGATTCAAAAAAAAAAAGTCAATTGAATAGTGACTAATTGCTCAGATATAAAAAAGAAGAGATAACAGTTATCTCAAAAAGTTTTTTATTCACATATTTTTTGCAAAATACTCAGAGAGAAAAACTGAGAGTTCTTCTCTGAAAAAAAAGGTCTACTATCTCATGTGTTAAGTGCATAGCAGATTCAAAAAAGTGTAAGGAAAATTCATGCTTGCAGTTTGACACCCACTCATCTTTCCATTGGTGTGGAGGCTTAGATTGGAAGATCGTGGTGTCAAAGAGGAAAGCTAGGATACCCTGATAGTCTTCAAAAGGTTAGTAAAATTCCTAAAGCTTTCCATTATTAATTAAAATTATAAATCTATTCCCGATGAACAAAGTTTTGAGAAAATTTTTGTTTGTCAACGATCCGATCCTTCCGCTGTGTTTCTTATTTTAATTCTAACATTAGAGTGTTAGACATATGTGCCTAAGGAGTAAAATGTTGCAATATGTTTTTGGAGACATTTTATCAATAAAGAATTTATTTATTATTAATATAACAAACGTTGTCCTCTTTATGTTCATATTTGTTAAATGTATATTACGCAAACAAAATTCTATGACTGTCGGTCTAAACCTTTAAGAATCAGGCATATAATTGGAAGATTATGCAGAAGACATGATTCTAAAGGTGATGGTCTAAATCATAAGATTCGTAATCGAGGGAATAAAGTTAGGCACTTTATTCATGCGAAGATTGTTATGTTGTCTACATCCCTGGTGGGAGATGGTTTGTCTTGGACATCGGAGTTGGACTCCACGAGTAGAAACAAATGGTA
Organism: Artocarpus hirsutus; assembly: GCA_946598075.1. Lineage (NCBI taxonomy): Eukaryota > Viridiplantae > Streptophyta > Magnoliopsida > Rosales > Moraceae > Artocarpus > Artocarpus hirsutus. The sequence continues at coordinate 2,347 of CAMOHE010037342.1, forward strand.
CATTGTCATAGGTGACGATGTATTGGATCAGGATATAAAGTGGAATTGATTTGGATTAATAACTCTATCTATACAAATTAATTAACTTTAGACAATCACATGTGTTGTATTTCAATCCTAAAATGACTAATGGGCCCGTTATCTTGACTTATATCTTTTGATGTACCAAAGGGTGACATCTTGACTTTATGATGGTAAGTATACCGGTATGTTGGAGATATGACTCTTGATAGCGTAAACTTGTTATTCATAGATATGGATTCCATAGCTCTATTGGTGGAGTCAATGATATTCTCTTATATGCATTATACTATAGTTGAAAAACTAAAGCGCTCAACCATTTGGATGCGTGGGTGTAACCAAATGGTATGCTATCCTTGGATGGTAAGTTTTCTGATTGTAAGATAACAAAACGTAAGATAAAAAGAATCGAGAAGGTAAGATAGAATTTATCCTTAAACTGATTATGAATATCCTATGGAAATAGGGCGTATTATGATATGACATGGATGCTTAGCTATGTTGGAGCTTCGTAATTTTATATAGTTCGAGAGTGTAGCTTTAAGCTTTTAGAAGAGTAGCGCTACAGTTGATAATTATAAAATGTATATCTAGGATATTATATTTTATAATATCAGAGCTTAAACTATATAGGTCCATCAAGTTCCCTTTGCTAGTTCATAATAAATCATGTAACGATACGGCATGCTTTTCTAATAAATTAGTGACTTATATTAAATTATTAGATTGATTGAAATTCGATAGGATCAGATAATTCATGTCTATTTATTGATTGAATTAATTTATTATAAATTAATTCAAGATAAACTTGTTGAATTATCGAGAATATTTATTTTTCTAGAAATTATCTAAATATGATTGTTTTAATCAGATAACTTCTCTATTGGGTTCTTTAAACTAAAACTGAGGCTCTATCCAAAGAATCTCAGGTGAGAAATAAAAGATTCTCAGGGATCATATTGTTGCACGTTCGGTAGGCCAATTAGTTAGTTCAGCCTACAGATGGAGCAAGTTTGGCCTGCCGATCTAACGATAATTTGATCATGCATTTTTGACATGATTTTATTAGAAGTTGAACTAGATTTGAGATTTTGAAGCCTTATTTGATAATGACCAACCTTAGGGACGACCTTTATAAATAGGGAGTGAGTTTTCTAAGTTATTTAGATCAGCTGAGAAGTTGAGAGTGAGTATTATAGTGTTAGATACTCTGAAACTCCTTGAGAGCTTTTGTTCACAATCACAAATCTTTGCTTTGGGTCTTCTCAATTGGTTGGAAGGAGAGTCACTGGTGGAAGAACTGTACGACATGTGCCCACCCACACTTCGATCCTAGATAGAGAATAGAAAAGAAAACTAGTTGGTTGAGGCTCTTCTGGAACGTTCTTCTCTTTACACATTGTAGAAGCTCTTTAATATACAAAGGTTAGTAAGATCTGGTTAATTTATGTATATAGCATGTCAAACTTATGTTTTAGAAAATACTCTGATTTAAAATTTTAAAAATTCTACTGCATACTTATTTTTCCAACATAAAGTTGATAATTATAAAATATGTATCTGGGATATTTTATTTTATAATTATAAAAGCTTGAACCATATAGGTCCATTAGGTTTCTTTTGCTAGCTCATAATAAATCCTGTACTGGTACGGCGTGCTTGTCCAACAAATTGGTGACTTATGTTAAATTATTAGATTGGCTAAAATTTGATAGGATCAGATAATTCATGTCTGTTTATCAATTGAATTAATTTTGTGAATTAATTCAAGATAAATATATTGAATTGTTGGGATAATATTTTATTTTCAATAAGATTATCTAGATATGATTGTTTTGATAAGATAACTTCTCTACTAGGTTATTTGATTTAAAACTGAGGCTCTGTTTAAAAATCTTGAGTGAAAAATAAGAGATTCATAAGGATCATATTATCACAAGTTTGATTGGCTGATCTGCTAGTTTGGCCTATTGGCTGGCCGAGAGGTAAGTTCAGACTGCCGATCTAACGATAATCTAATTATCCAATTTAGACACGATTTTCATCAAAAGTTGATCTAGATTTGAACCTTGAGGCTTTATCTGATAATGATTAACCCCAAGTTCAACCACTATAAATAAGAAGTGAGTTTTCTTAGTTACTCAGATTAGTTGAGAAGTATAGAGTTAGTACTCAAGTGTGAGATAAGGGTGAACAGTGTAGGTAGTTTGGTATTTTCGGGCTAGTGTGGTTCAGTTTTTTTAGATGGCAGGTTGGCGGTTAACTAACTCACAAATCGCACGTGGAATAACGAGCGGTTTTGGTTAGGTTTTGGGCAGGTACAGGCAGGTTAAGGCAGTTTGGCCCAATGTAATTTTTCGGGGTTTTTTTTCAAAAAAAAAGTGAAGAAAATTTGTAGAATATATAAGATGATAATATATGAAGCATTTCCAATAACAACTAAGTTTGATGCCTAAAGACAATGACCATATTCATAAGTACAAATTAAGAAACATAATCATTCACTACACCAAAAAAATCAACTACAGATGAAGTGATGAACAAAGTCAAGAGTTCTTGTCCTTCAATAAAGCCTATTTACTAGGTTCGAAAATAATAGAATACTAAAAATGAAATTATGAACAAAATCAAGTGTTCTTCTTCTTTTTAGGGCCTTTCTCTACTAACTTACTTGATTTGAATTTTGATCAATTCACAAAATAATAGAAGACTTTCTAGTTTCCAATATGTCAAGAGGCAGTTATGCCCGTGCTTGGAGTGTTGGATTGTTCAATCATCTCTAAAATAAGAACAAAATCAAATAAATGATAAGTTTTAAGGAATAAGCAAAATTGTAATGAACTCAAAAATTATGTAATTACCTATAGATTCTCAGAAGTCTTAAGAACCTCTCGCTCATCTATATGCTCCAGCACAATGATTGTTGATGAGACTCTCTCAACCAATTTTTCAAGCAAATCAATGCCTATACTATCTTAGGACTTAGCGAGCTCTTAAAAGGATCAAGTATGCAGCCTCAGATGCAACAGTTGTCACTGAAACAACAAGTACATCATGAGCAATATGAGACAAAACTTTGTATTTCACAGAATTCACCATCCACCACTTCAAAATGTCAAAATCATCAATATTAGTTGTGTCTATATCCTAAGGAGGCTCGTTCAAGTACCTGTCCACCTCATTCTTTATTTTACCACTATCTTGATTGCACTGTTGTTGCACGAAACTATCATGGCTACTAAATTTAGTAGCTTTAGTGAGCATAAAAGATGATGACAATGAAGTTTACTTGACAATTTCTACTTGACTTGCAGCTTGAGCCTGAGGTTCTATTGGCTGTGGCAATACCCCAAACTCTTTCTCGTTATAATAATCAAACGTTGTCCTTACATCATCTTCAACATTATTTATTATGGACTTACATGTCCTTGAGTCATGAAAAGCACTCAAGCAATGATGTAAATACACAAGATTGTATCGAGGATCAAGGATGGTGGCAAGCAACAAACATCCATTACTCTCCTCCACTATTCCCCAATATTTTTCATATTTGAGTCTCTTGTTAGAATCCATTGATGTGAACAAAGAATTCTCTGGAGCCTCATCACTCAAATCATACAAATGCTCTTGAATTTGACAAATATCTTGAAAATATTTATTCGAAGTGACATAAGTGGAACCACTAAACCTCAAACTGACTCATAAAAAATAGCTAAATATTGCTCAAAGATTTTTGCATTTTTCCCAATCAAGTTCATATAGTGGCCCATCCCTTTTTTTGCCATCCTTCCTAACCTCCTCAAAATATTTGAAATAATTTTGATCACCATCCAACCTTTCAAATGCCTTCTGAAACTTCAATGCTTGGTTTAACATCAAGTATGTAAAATTCCATATACTAGTGACATCTAAGCATAAAAGTCCTTTACAAGAAATCCTTTCCATTCTCACACACTCCTTAAACGTCAACAGTCTTGCCATTGATGACCACACATATCTTACAGCATTTCGAATACTGTTTATTGATTTTTTTTCTCTTTCAAACCATCCTTGACAATCAAATTGACAATGTGAGCACAACACCTCATGTGTAAGAGTCCCTCCTTTTTCTATTCAAATTTTTTCTTCAAGTATTTAATGGCCTTGTTATTGCTAGAAGCATTGTCAACAGTTATGAAGAAAATTTTATGGATGCCTCACTCAATTAAACAAGCTTCAATTGCCTTAGCAATAGTGTCTCCATAATGACTGTAATTTGAGAGAAATTAATAATTCCTTTTTGCAAATTAAAATGACTATCCACTCAAGGAGCTGTAATTGCCATGTACCCAATATTTTGAATTGACGTCCAACAATCTGTAGTGATAGAAACCTTTTCCTTTTTCAAGACGTCTTTCAATTTCTTCTTCTCATCTAAATACATTTTGTAAATGTCTAAAGCAATTATAATCCTTGATGGGGGATCAAAGCCAGGTTGAAGCTTTAGACAAAAACATTTAAACCCCTCACTTTCAACATGGTTGAATGGTAACTCAGTCAACACAATGTACTCGACAACAGCTTCCCTACAAGCCTCTTTGTTGTAATGCTTAGCCACTAATTGTCCTCTATTTGTTGCATTGCCTCCTTTCTTTGGTTCAAATGCTAAGACCTTTTGTTTCTTCCCAGCAGACTTATTGGGATTTTTCGAGCAAGTTTTCAAATGATTTCACAAAGTAATCATCCCATGCTTCTTTGCTTGACTAGCGAAATTTGCCTTGACTAGCGAAATTTGCCTCACAATGTTTGCACTTCCCTCTTCTCTCCCCTTTCTCATCAAAATAACAAATCAAATCCTTCCAAACCTCACTAGTTCCTCTAGGAGGATTTTGGCGTTTCCATTTTTTGGAATTTTTTCCATCTACTGTCTCTTCGTCCGATTCAAACTCATTCTCAAGATTAAGTGGATTTTCTTTTTTAGAAGCACTATTAATAATGCCAATACTTAAAGAGGCTTGAGATAGACTAGAACTACCATCCATTTTTCACCTAAAGTGCATCATTGAATAAGAGAAAATCATACATGGATGCAAGGGGAAAAAATTCCAAAAATAGAGAAGACAACAAGTTCAGTCAATTAGATGGTGAACCAGAGGTGAAGAAAATACATATGGTTTGAAGATTGAGATTGTTTAAGATTTCTTTCTTTCTTTCTTTCTTTTTTCTTTTCTTTTTCTTTATTTCTTTCCTCAATTAAATATTTGAATTTGATCTCCAATTGTTTTATTTGTAGAGTTGCACAAGTGATTATTTTAAGCATGGTCATCTTGTCTCAACTCCTTGTTTGCTTAATATATATTCTAACATTGTATTACCCAATTTGAAAATTGAAACCTGGAAAGCACTTAGCTTTAGTGGTTTTACTTCTTTTTCTTTTCTCTTTTTTTTTCTTTGACAAAAACATAGCGGATCATTGTCAATTTGTTAGCTTAAAAAAGTCCTTACTCATTACTTCAACAAAAAAAAAAGTCCTTACTGTTTTATCCTACAAAAAGTCCTAACTCCTTTTATTGCAATCAAATGTAAATTATTGACCTCAATATCAAGAAAGAGAGAATCTCACATGCAAATAATAGGCAATTGATATGCAAAATATTTTACAAAAGGAAACAGTGATATACAATTACAATTTACAAAATAATAAAGACAATCATATATACATAAATAGCCAAGTTTTAACCCAAATAAAATAGCAAAGTCTTTCACACTAAATCGAAATTATAACAAAGTACCAATAGGCAAGTTGATATTCATAGAATCATTACCTATAAAATTATCCTTACAAATGGATCTTCAATATCTGTCCCTCAAACTCTGAGTATGCAAGCTAAGATATCTATATGGACAAACACCCAATCAAATTAATTCTCAAAGTTAACAGATTGGACCATACAACATCATTATCTGGACTACTACACAAGTTCTTTTCAAGTCTCATAGAGGTAAGTGTGTTCTTTTACTTCCTTTATGTAATATAAGCATCAACAACTATCTAACATGGAGGTATATAGACTTGACTTAGCAACACAAACTAAGAAAATCTTGTTTTAGATAGCCATGTCATACTATAAATCATTTTGATATAACATATATATCAAATACAGTGCGAGGAACTATTATCTACGACGTAGAAATTTGCCCCTTTTTGATTATAATTGAGAGACTACCATTCTTTCCCACTCTTGGTTTTCCAAGCCCAATCATCAACTGACTCTCACTTAAATCCTAATTGATTGTATATACTAACCCATTGACTTGTCATTACACAACAGCTATGCTAGCAAAATCCAAACATACTAAAACAACCTCACAGACCTATTATAGTAGTACTTCAATACAACTAGTTCACATAAAGCCACTACTTAATACTAACTCAGATCTTAGAGACCTGAGAAGATTTAGATGAGAATATATTGCACGTCAAAACTGTACAATCTTTATCTACGTGCTTAGAAGGTGTATAGCCAAAATTATGGCTGAACCATTTACAACCTCAGACTTGACTTCGGACATGCTTCAAAAAGTGACAAAACTTAGGACCATAGAAAAATGAGTGCGGATTTTTAACTAGAAAAGCAAAATTGCACATAGCAAGCCATAAACAAAAGAAAATGACCTCTGCTAGCAAAAACTAGCAACCGGAATACTTACACTGGCCAGAATAGAAAAACAAAAAAAAAAAAGCAGAAAATGAACAAAAATACTTACATTGACTAGAATCAAGCACTAAACTAAAGTGGAGGCTGGCCGATTAGGGAGAACAGGAAGAAGAATGGAGCAATTAAAGAGAAGAGAAATTGGGATTTTAGGAAGCAGAAAAGAAAAGAGGGAAAGAGGGGCGGGGCTGAATGTAGTGTAGATTTAGGTCACGAGTGTGTGACTGGTTAAGTATTAATAGATTTAGTTTTTTTTATTACATATATAGACCCGAACCCACCCTTCAAAACTTAAGATCAAACTCGCCTGCCTTTATATATCGGCAGGTGGGTTCAACCCGCCCATCGGTGGGTTATTGATGTGGACCCAATTTTTTGGGTAGGGCGGGCGCGAGCACGAGAGGTTAGCAAGTGCAAAGCAGTTTTTTGTATAGCCCTAATGTGAGAAACTTTGAAACTCCCTGAAAGCTATTGTTCATAATCAAGAACCATAGCTCTAGGTCTTCTCAATTAGGTTGAAGGAGACTCATTGAAGGAAAAGCTATACGACATGTGACCATTCACACTCTAATCATAGATAGAGAATAGCAAAGAAGACCAATTGCTTGAGGCTCTTTTAGAACATTCTTCTCTTCACTGATTGTTAGTGCTCTTCGGCAAACAAAAGGTTAGTAAGATCTGTCATTAATTTATGTATATAACATCTCAAACTTGTATTTTAAAAAATACTCTAATTTAAAATTTTTAAAATTCCACTGCGTACACATTTTTCAACAATAATTTCTTTGAATATGTCCTTGAATTCATTTGAGGCGTAAGTAAAACCCAGATTGGAGAAAAATGTGGTCTATAGGTTCCATTTAGTGGAATTATGTTTCTCTTTGTTTTTGTTTTCAATTGGTTAAGAACTCTTTAATCTCGAAAAATCATATAGTTACTTCATGATAAGATAGCTATTAGAAAACAATACACAATGGAATTTTAAAAAATTTAAATCAAAGTCTTTTTCTAAAACACAAGTTTGACATGCTAAATACATAAATTAATAACAAATCTTACATACCTCTTTTGTATACCGAAGCTGCAGACAAATCAAGAAGAGAAGAATGTTCTAAAATAGCCTCAACCAATTGGTCTTCTTTGCTATTCTCTATCTACGATTGGAGCTCTCTAGGAGTTTTAGAGTTTCTTACACTAGAGTACTCACTCTCTGTTTCTCAAAGGATCTGAGGAACAATGAAAAATAGCTCCCTTTTATAGTGGTCAAATTTTGGGGTTAGTTCTTATCATATTAGGCTTCAAAATTCAAGTCAAGATCAACTTCTGATAAAAACACATCAAAAATGCATAACTTGATTATTGCATGTTCAGCATGCTGATCTAGGAAATCGACCTACCAAACCAGTTCAATCGGCTTACCGAACTAACTAAACCGGCCTATTGACCAAGCGATAATCTAGATATCTCAGAATATTTCATTTTCACAAGGGAATCTTAGATAAAGCCTGAGTTTTAATTAAATAACCCAATAGATAAGTTATCTGATTAAAACAGTCATATACAAATAATCCTATATCAGCTAAAATATTATCCAAATAATTCAACATGTTTATCTTGAATTAATTCAAGCAACAAACTAACATGAATTATTAAATCCATTCTAATCGAATTTCAGCCAATCTAATAATTAACATAAGTCACCAATATATAAGAAAAACATGCAATATCGTTAAATGATTTATTATGAGTTAGTAAAGGGGATCCAATGTACATATGTAAATCAAGCTCCTATAATTATAAAATAACATATCCCAGATATATATTTTATAATTACTAACTCTGGTGCTACTTTACTAAAAGCCTAGAGTTGCACTCTCGAATTATATAATATTACAAAACTCCAATAAGCTCATTGTCCATGACTTATCATATGTAACATCCCTAAAAGATATTCATAATCAGCTTAAAGATAAATTTTATTTTACCCTCCTGATTATTTTAATCTTATGTTTTGTTATCTCATCATCGAAAAACTTACTATTCATAAATAGTATACCATTTGATTACAAATATGTATCCAAATGGTTGAGTGCTCTAGTCTTCCAACCACAAGGGAATGCCGATAAGAGAATATCATTAACTCTACAAAAGAGCTATAGATTCTATATCTATGAACAACGAGTCTACGTCAATTAAGAGTCATGTCTCCAATGTACCGGTATGCATACTATAATCAAATCAAGATGTCACCCTTTGATACATCAAAAGACACAAGTCAAGAATATAGACCCGTTGTTCATTTCAGGATTAAGACATAATACATATGATTATCAAAAGTGAATTGATTTAAACTAACAGAATTATGAATCGAATTAATTCAACCTTTGTTGTGATCCAATATATCGCCACCTATGACAATATACCAATGTTTCTACTTGCGGAGTCCCACTTAATAACCAAGACAAGTCATCTCCCGTTAAGGATATAGACAACATAACAATCTTAGCATAAATAAACTGCCCAACTTTATTCTCTTGATTGCGGATCTTTCAATTTAGACTATCACTTTTAAGATTCACGTCTTCCACATAATCTATCCATTATATGCACGATTCTTAAAGATTTAAATGACAGTCTTAAACTTTTGTTTACTTATCATACATTCAACAATAATGAACATAAAGAGGACAACATTTGGTATATGAATAATAAATAAACTCTTTATTGATTAAATGTCTTCAAAAACTTATTGTATCATTTAATTCTTAGGGCACCTAGTCTAACAATAGTCACATCTATAAATGATTTAAATACTACGTTACTTTACCTTCACTCACATCAGTAGCATATACTTATACGGGCCTTACAAAAAAGGGATTAGGTTATTTCAGTAAATACATTCAACCAACTCCAATCCTTTTACCCATGAAAATCCTAGAAGATTTCACAAAACTCTTATTGCTTAGTTTTCAACTTTTCATAAATATGTTAGCTGATCAATTAGTAGTTGGGCTTTTGTTTCTTTAGTACCTTGGTGGTTTCTCTACTTGTCATATTCATTGGATTATTTACAAGTGGCATTCAACCTTTTGTTTTTGCAACTTTAGCTACAACTTATATGTAACGCCCCGGAATTTATTTAAATGTTATTAATGTGTAAAATGGTGAATTAGTGTGCTATAATGAATATTTTAAACTTAATTTATTCATTATGTGAAATTTCTAAATTTATGATATTTTTTATTATTTTAATGATTTTTAATTACTCTTAATAATTTTTAATTGTTATTTTAAATACTGAAAACAAAACAATTTGTCAAATGACCAACACGTCCTACTTTAGAAAACCACGTGCGGGACATGGTATTTTTGAAAACAGCCTTTCATTTCTCTTTATAAAAAACCTCACTCCCCCTCTCTCTTTCTCTCACTCTCACTCACGCTCTCTCTTCTCTCTCTCTTCCTTGCACTCTCTCTCTCTCTCTTCCGTGCACTTTCTCTCTCTCTCTCTCTCAGTTTGTCTCTCTCTCTCTCTCATTCTTTCTCAAAAATTTTGAAACAAAATTCAATCTCAAGGTTTGGGTTGGTGGATTGGAGGCTCGGGAACACAATTGAGCAACTACGAACGCGATTTAAAGCTTTGATTCGAGGTTAGTTTCAAATTTTCTCAACTTTTTAAATTTTTTAATTTTTCTTGCATTTTGAAATCTAAGCTTTTCTAAGCTTAGAAATCTTTCAATCTACGTTAGATGGACTTAGAATAACTAGAATACAAGCTTTGTTTCATCAAGAACGGATTTAAATCAAGATTTTTCATTTTTCTCTATTTTTCTCTATTTTTGGATTTTTCTAAAAAATTTTGTTTAAAACTTGTTTTAAAGCATTAAAAAGTAATCTACTATGTTTTTCTATCAATTATGATTATTACCCATGCCTGAGAATTGAGAAAACATGTTAGGATTGAAGATTTGGGCTCAGGGAGGCCGAGACCCATGCTTGGAAAATTCTAGAACTTTTCCAGATTGGCAGGCCGAACTTCGTGTTCGGTAGGCCGAATTCATATGTTCGACAGGCTAGATTCATCCGATTGGCAGGCCAAACTTGGAAAAGTTTGACTCATCGGACTTGGCTTTCCAGCAGCAGTTTGGCCGGCCGAACCAAGGCAACCAGCAGGCTGACCAGACATGATGAAATTTTGTGATTTTCACCTGTTTTTATCGTCTTGAACCCCGATTGAAATTTCAACATTGTAAAATGATTTTATAAACTTAAACGACACACTAAGACACCATGAGATAGCTTAGTAACATAGGATATCTCAAGTTAGATACTAATGGACGCAGTTTATATATTTAAGGTTGTACGTGGATCTGCAGAGCTAACATATAGTGGACCGAAATTATGGTGTAGGACACCAACATGAGTATCGAGGTAGGACTTCTACCCCTTCCTTGGTAGCTAGTTTCAAAATGTCTTGGCCACAAAGGAATTTTTAACAAAAAGTTTTCAAATGATTGGTTGAAAATGTATCTTTGTTGACTGATTTCATAAATGATAGAATTGAGGTGATCTTTAATAATAAACCTCATAATGAATATAAATGATTATATTTGGTAAAGAGAGATTTTAATAATCATTAATATATATATATATATATTTTGGGGCATGATGTCATATCAGAGATCGAGTCATATAGTGCGCGACCTTAGGGGTAGGTCCCGAAACCCAACTAGGCCACTATGGTGGTGATTTACATATGGTTTGTCCAGGAAAAAGAAAATGGCATTCTTTCTGGTTGACCATTCAAATTGTTTTGGTAAGATAAGGCTTTTTTTTTAATTTTCATCTATTTATTTGTTTGCTTTAGTTCGTTTTCTATGTATTTATTTGATTAATGAAATTTCTTTTAAATTTAATATTTTCAAAGTATAGTCATACTGAGCCTTTCGCTCACGTTTTATCTGTTTTAAAATCTTGCCCCTAGGTGGATATCAGCTTAGGATCGGAGAAAAGTCCGCTGACCGGAATTGCGATCAGTAGAAGATTTGGATAGGTTGTAGTACAACAATTCAAGGCATGTATAAATCTTAACTTTCTCTTTTATTTTGGATTGTGGTTGTATTGTAATATTGTCAGTACTGTGTGTATGCACAAGATGTGGGTCAGTTGGACCCATTCTCGTTCCTCCTTTTATTTTTATTATTATTCCTTTATTGTTTATTTTGTTAAATTCTAATGGTTTAATTATTATATTTGCTCTTTTTAAAAAGGTTTTAAAATTTTCATATTTTTATTAATAAAATTAATATTAAAACCAAATTTTTAACTAAATCTTTGTTTAATTAACTTAATTAATCTACCACGTCACCTCCGATACTCTGGGGCGCGACAGAATGGTATCAGAGCTCAGGGTTATGAACTTTGGGAATTATGCACACATAAGTATGCCAATCAAATACCACTGATAGTCCAAATTTTGTTTTCAAAAGTGAGAGAATGGCACCTAGACGACGCTCGACAACTGATGCCGAGCTTGGAAATGATGAGGGCATGATGAGGGCCATGTTTTCTGCATTCCAGCATATGGTAGCTAGGGCAAGGCTAGATGACTCTGAGGCTAGTCGTCAGCATACGTACTTTAAGGAGTTTCGACATGCATCTGTGTCGACTTTTGATGGAAATGGGGACCCGTAAGTGACAGAATATTGGTTAGATTCGATCGTGAAGCATCTAGATACTCTTGGTGTGCCAGCGGAATATCGTGTGGAATTTGCAGCATATAAGTTTGAAGGTGGTGCTAATACTTGGTGGAAGCAAGTAAAATGCCTGGAGAACAATGGTAACGTCAGTTGGGACAGGTTTGAGGAGCTATTTTACGATCGCTACTTTTGTAGGGATACAGGGATCAAAAGGCAGTAGAATTTTATAGGTTGTAACAGGGTGATATGGTATGGGAATATGAAGCAAAGTTCAATGAATTGGCCAGGTTTGCTCCATCTGCAGTGGCATCGGAGCATGAGAAGTGCATCAAATTTCAGGACAGACTTAAAGCCCCTATTCGACTGGTTTCCTTACGACTTAGTAACTTTGGAGAGCTTGTGTCATCAACAATATCAGTAGAGAGTGACTATGCACAGTATTGTGAAAATCGAGCCAAGACATCGGAGGACCACAGAGGAGCGACAAGAGAAGCATCAATAGTCGACCAACTCCAGGAAAGAACAAACAGGGTGGCGCAAACAACGGCAACAGTAGTTCATCCAGCAGTGGGCGCAGCAACCCCTACAGCTTCCATTGTCACTATTGCCAGTAGCCAGGACACATCAAGAGGAATTGCCTGATCAAGAGTGCTCACCTAGGATTTCAGACCGGAGAAGGAGCTAGTTGTCAGCCCCAGCTTTAGACTCTACCTTAGCCTCAATAGTACCCTCAGCTTCAGTACCGTTTGTTCACTCCTCAGCAATTACCATATTCAGCACAAGGACATCAACAGCAGAACTTTCAGCGTAACATCCCTCAGTATCGAGCGCCGAGTATAGCCAATGTGCAGTCGCCATCATTGCAGCAATATCGGCCAACTAACCTAGGATCTAGTAGTGTTGGTAAAGGAAAAGGGAAAGCTCTAGTACAGGTTCACATGATGACATCAGGGAGTTAAGATGTCTAGACTAGTAACGTAGTTGTCGATGGTATGATCATGGTTTCTCATTCTCTAGCACATGTGTTATTTGATACTGGTGCCACTCATTCTCTCATTTCAAGCTCTTTTGTATATGCCTTGGGATTAGAGATAGAAGAGTTTGATGAACCCTTAGTTATAGCTTCACCCTTGGGGCGGGTGTATATGAATAGTATTTGTAAAGCCTGTAAAATAAAGATTGGGGATGAGATTTTGAAAGGTGATTTGATTGTAATCCCCATGAGATCATATGATGTAATCCTAGGGATGGATTGGTTGTCTAGATACAGTGCAGTCGTAGATTCCCAACTTAGGAAAGTAACCCTAGTATCAGGTAAGGGGACAGTAATCACTTACCAGGGAGGCGGTGATCGGTTAATGAGTGAGCGTCTCGTAAGGGCATGTCTCAGAGGGTGAAAGAACGCAACTTACTATTCTTTTCTTATGAATTTAGAAGGAGAGCCTAGTGTTTCGAGAGGACATGCAGTAATTCTAATAGTAGACGAATTTGAAGATGTCTTCCCTGATGAGTTGCCAAGATTGCCACAGCATCGAGAAATTGAAATTGGTATTGAATTGTTTTTGGAAACAACATCAATTTCCATAGCACCTTACCGGATGGCGCCAATAGAAATGAAAGAACTCAGGGAGCAGCTTCAGGAGCTTGCTGATAAGGGATACATTCGGAATAGCACATCATCGTGGGGAGTATCAGTTTTATTTGCAAAGAAGCATGATGGGACTCTTAGATTATGTATAGATTAGCGACAGCTGAATCGGGTCACAATGAAGAATAAGTATCCTCTGCCCAGGATTGACAAGTTATTTGATCAGTTAGGAGGCTCGCGGTACTTCTAAAAGATAGACTTGAGATCAGGATATCATCAACTCAGGATTAAGAAAGAAGACATTCCTAAGATAGCTTTTAAGACTCGGTATGGATATTTTGAATTTTTGGTGATGCCGTTTGGATTGACGAACGCTCTGGCAGCCTTCATGGATTTGATGAATAGGATACTCAGACCTTACTTGGATCAGTTTATGATCATGTTCATCAACGACATCTTGGTTTATTCTAAGACTTGGAAGAAGCATGAGCAGCATCTCAGGATCGTGCTTCAGACTCTATGGGAGCATCAGTTGTATGCCAAGAAGGAAAAGTGTGAGTTCTAGTTAACAGAGGTCAAATTTTTGGGTCATGTCATCTTCAAGCATGGTATCTTAGTGGATCCGTCAAAGATAGAAGCCATAGTGGATTGGGAACGACCGAGGAATGTGGCAGAAATTCATAGTTTCTTGGGACTTGCAAGATATTACAAGAAATTTGTGAAAGACTTTTTGAAGGTAATAGCACCGTTGACAAGATTGGTTAGGAAAAATTTTAGGTTTGAGTGAAACGAAGAATGTGAGCTTGCTTTTCAAGACTTGAAGAATCGGTTGACCTCAACTCCAGTATTGATCATTCCCAGTAGCGATGAGCCATATGAAGTTTATATGGATGCTTCAGGACACGAACTCAGGTGTGTGTTGATGCAACATGGACGCGTGGTAGCATACAGATTGAGACAGCTATGACCTCATGAATGGAACCCTACTCACGATTTGGAGCTTCTGGAGATGTTATCTATACAGGGCGACATTTCAAGTTTTCTCCAACCACAAGAGTTTGAGGTATTCGTTTACTCAGAGGGATTAGAACTTGAGGCAGCGAAGATGGATGGAATACATGGAGGATTATGATTTCGCGCTACAATATCATCCTGGGAAAGCTGATGTCGTTGCGGATGCGCTCAATCAGAAGTCTTCAGGGATTCTCGCTTGTTTGGCTCTTGAAGACTGGAAGAGGGATGCAACAGTGAGTGAGTTTGGGCTACAGTATCAAGAAGACTACAGTCGCGTTTTGGTGTACCACATGGAGACTACCCTAGCTCTTGTTCAAATGGTGAAGCAGAATCAGTGGCAAGACCAGCATCTTAAGGGAATTTGGATGCGAATTTAGAACGGAGAGTAGTTTGAAGAATGGAGAACACATATAGATGGATCATTGTACTTCAGGGAGCGTCTAGTAGTTCTAGTAATTGCAGAAGTGACGAAAGCCGTTATGGATGAAGCTTACAAGTCTCAGTTTGCCATTCATCTAGGGAGCATGAAGATGTACCGTGATCTTAAGAGCCAATATTGGTGGAGAGGCATGAAGAAGGATGTCTGGGAGTACATGGCTAAGTGTACGACTTGTCTTCAGATGAAAGCCGAGCATCAGAAGCCAGCAGGTCAGCTTCAACCGTTTCCTATTCTAGGATGGAAATGGGAACATATCATGATGGATTTCCTTACTAGATTGCCAAGGATGAAGCAGAGGCACGATGCTATTTGGGTCGTGGTTGACAGATTGACGAAGTCAGCTCATTTCATTTCGTTCAGATTGACAAGTTTGAGGAGGATTCTCGGGGAATTATATCTGCAGAACATAGTGTGGTTGCACGGAGTTCCTTTGTCCATCACATCAGATAGGGATACCAGGTTTAATGCCAAGTACTAGAGGAGCTTCTAGGAGGCTATAGGTATAGATTTAAACTTCAGCATGGCGTTTCATCCTCAGACCAATGGGCAATCCAAGCGAGTTATTCAAATTCTCGAAGACATGTTGCGTGCGTGCGCATTAGATTTCGGGGGAAACTAGAAGAAGTACTTGCATCTGGCGGAGTTCGCATACAACAACAGCTATCAATCGAGTATTAGTATGGCACCATTCGAAGCGCTATATGGACGACCATGTCGATCACCGGTGTGTTGGGCTGAACCAGAGGATAGAGTTATTCTTGGGCTAGATGAGATTCACGATAGCAATGAGAAGATTGTCGTGATTTGAGATTGACTGAAGGCAGCTTAGAGTCGACAGGAGAGTTACGCAGATAGAAGACATTGACCCTTGGAATTCGATGCTGGAGACTTTGTTCTCTTGAAGGTATCTCCTCACAAAGGCATTTCACAATTCAGAGTAAAAGGAAAACTTACGCCAAGATATGTTAGACCGTTCGAGATAACCCAACATGTTGGTGTGGTTGCTTATCGACTCAACCTTCCTTCAGAACTTTCACATGTTCACGATGTATTTCATGTGTCAATGCTTCGGAAGTGTCCACCAGAGCAGAATTAAAATCGTTTCGTTCCAGGACATGCAGATTCAGGAAGATACGGCGTATGAGGAAGTACCGATTCAGATTATCGATCGTAAAGTGATTAGTTTACGTCATCGTGAGATCTCGTTAGTTAAGGTCGTGTGGCAACATCACGGGGTTGATGAAGCCACTTGGGAATTAGAGTCGAGTATGCAGGAGTTGTATCCGCATTTGTTTTGTTTATGAAATGATTTGTAAAAATTTCGAGAACGAAATTTCTTTTAGGGATGGAGAGTTGTAACGCCCCAGAATTTATTTAAATGTTATTAATGTGTAAAATAGTGAATTAGTGTGCCATAATGAATATTTTAAACTTAATTTGATCATTATGCGAAATTTCTAAATTTATGTTATTTTTTATTATTTTAATGATTTTTAATTACTCTTAATTATTTTTAATTGTTATTTTAAATACTGAAAACAAAACAATTTATCAAATGAACAACACGTCCCACTTTGGAAAACCACGTGCGGGACGTGGTATTTTTGAAAACAACCTTCCATTTCTCTTTAACAAAAACCTCACTCTCCCTCTCTCTTTCTCTCACTCTCACTCACGCTCTCTCTTCTCTCTCTCTCCCGTGCACTCTCTCTCTCTCTCTCATTCTCTCTCAAAAATTTTCAAACAAAATTCAATCTTAAGCTTCGGGTTAGTGGATTGGAGACTTGGGAACACAATTGAGCAACTACAAATGCGATTTAAAGCTTTGATTCGAGGTTAGTTTCAAATTTTCTAAAATTTTTCAATTTTTCTTGCATTTTGAAATCTAAGCTTTTCTAAGCTTAGAAATCTTTCAATCTAGGTTAGATGGACTTAAAATAACTAGAATACAAGCTTTGTTTCATCAAGAACGGATTTAAATCAAGATTTTTCATTTTTCTTCATTTTCTCTATTTTTAGATTTTTCTAAAAAATTTTGTTTAAAACTTGTTTTAAAGCATTAAAAAATAATCTACTATGTTTTTCTATCAATTATGATCATTACCCATGCCTGAGAACTAAGAAAATAGGTTAGGATTGAAGATTTGGGCTCGGGGAGGCCGAGACCCGTGTTTGGAAAATTCTAGAACTTTTCTAGATCGACAGGCCGAACTTCGTGTTCGGTAGGCCGGATTCATGTGTTCGATAGGCCGGATTCATTCAACCGGCAGGCCAAACCTGGACAAGTTAGGCTGATCGAACTTGGCTTTCTGGTAGGCCGAATTGTGTAGTTTGGCCGGCCAAACCAGGGCGACCGGCAGGCCAATCGGGCATAATGAAATTTTGTGATTTTTCACCTATTTTTATCGTCTTGAACCTCGTTTGAAATTGCAACTTTGTAAAAAGATTTTGTAAACTTAAACGACACACTAGGACACCATGAGATAGTTTAGTAAAATGAGATATCTCAGGTTAAATACTGATGGACGCAGTTTATATATTTAAGGTTGTACGTAGATCTATAGAGCTAACGTATAGTAGACCGGGATTACGGTGTGGGACACCAACATGAGTATAAGGTAGGACTTTACCCCTTCCTTGGTAGCTAGTTTCAAATGTTTTGGCCACAAAGGAATTTTTAACAAAAAGTTTTCAAATGATTGGTTGAAAATGTATCTTTGTTGACTGATTTCATAAATGATAGAATTGAGGTGATATTTTATAATAAACCTCATAATGAATGTAAATGATTATATTTGGTAAAAAGAGATTTTAATAATGATGAATATATATATATATATATATTTTTGGGCATGATACCATATCAGAGATCGGGTCGTATAGTGCGCGACCTTGGGGGCAGGTCTTAAAACCCAGCTAGGCCACAATGGTGGTGATTTACATATGGTTTGCCCAGGAAAAAGAAAATGGTATTCTTTCTAGTTGACCAATCAAACTATTTTGGTAAGATAAGGCTTTTATTAAATTTTCATCTATTTATTTATTTGCTCTAGTTTGTTTTCTATGTATTTATTTGATTAATGAAATTTCTTTTAAAATTAAATATTTTCAAAGCATAGTCCTACTAAGCCTTTCGCTTACGTTTTATCTGTTTTAAAATCTTACCCCTAGGTGGATATCAGCTTAAGATTGGAGAAGAGTCCGCTGACCGAACTTACGATCAGTAGAAGATTTGGGTAGGTTGTAGTACAACAATTTAAGGCATGTATAAATCTTAACTTTCTCTTTTATTTTGGATTGTGGTTGTATTATAATATTGTTAGTACTGTGTGTGTGCACAAGATGTGGATCAGTGGGACCTATTCTCGTTCCTCCTTCTATTTTTATTATTATTCCTTTATTGTTTATTTTGTTAAATTCTAATGGTTTAATTATTATATTTTCTCTTTTTAAAAAATGTTTTAAAATTTTCATATTTTTATTAATAAAATTAATATTAAAACCAAATTTTTAACTAAATCTCTGTTTAATTAACTTAATTAATCTACCACGTCACCTCCCGTACTCCGGGGTGCAACATTATATAGGGAGAATCTATAAAAGGTTATCATTGGACTCAAATCCTTCGTCCAAAATTTCATATCGTAAATGGTATTTAATCAATGATATTGTGACACATCATCTAAAAGTTTTAAATCCAATTTAAAAGCACTCCCTTTTATACACCGTTAACTCCTTTATTCCTCTCTTTCTCGCAATAGCTTTACACCCGGCCTAAAATACGTTGGTCTAGCAGCACCAGGGTCAGGTTGGATAAGGGGAACAGGGTTTGAACCTTGCATTGTATAAAAAAATAGCTTTATACTCCGCATTTATGTCATGCCCTAGAGTACGGGAGGTGACGTGGTGGATTAATTAAGTTAATTAAATAGAGATTTAGATAAAAATTGGGTTTTAGGAATTAAATTTATAAATAAAAATGTGATGATTTTACAATCTTTTGTGATGAGCAATCATAATATTTAAATAAACAAATAAGTTATTAAAACAAAACGTAGATAACAAAACTAAAGGGATGAGGCGAGAATGGGTCCACTGACCCATATCTTGTGCACACACATGTAGTACTGACAATATTACAACACAACTATAGTCCAGAAGTAAAAGAAAAGTTAAGATCTTACATGCCTTGAATCTCTATGATACAACCTACCAAAATCTTCTACTAGTCGTAAGTCCGGTCAGCGGACTCTTCTTTGATCCTAAGCTAATATCCACCTAAGGGTAAGATTTTAAAACAAATAAAATATGTGCGAAAGGCTCAGTAGGACTATATTTTTAAAATAAACAGATAAATAGTTTAATAGAACATTTCTTAATAAATAAAATAAAATTTAATAAGTACTTTCGTTTAACAAAAGTATACTAGAAACAGTTCATCAAGAGTACCTATTTATCATTTCAGGCAAACCATAATATTCACCACCGAAGTGGCCCAGCTGGATTTCGGGACCTGCCCCTAAGGTCGTTTACTACACGACCTAATCTTTGATATGGCATCATGCCCATATGTCTTTTCATAATTGAAAATCTCTATTTACCAAATATAATCATTAATATTTATTATGAGGTTTATTATGAAAACACCTCAATCTACTGTTTAGGAAAACAGTTTACAAGAAATCCTTTTTTAACCAATCATTGAAAAATATTTTATTAAAAATCACTTTGAGGCCAAAACAATTAAAATTGGCTACCAAAGAAGGGGTAGAAGTCCTACCTCAATTGTGACGACCCGCCTTTTCAGCCATCACTTAACTTTCATAAACGTTGTGTATAAAACAGTAATCTTATTGACTTGTAAGAAATTATTGAATTACAACAAATTTTCTTAAACATTTAAAACCATTGCGACCTTTGTCGCCATTCCTGTTGAGACTTCGCTCAACCTATGTCTTTAAAACCATTTCAAATCGTTTCTTAAAACTGAATAAGAAACATTTACAAAAACATAACTTAAAACATCATTTTATAATTGTATAATACATTTAGTACAATGTATCGTAAAACTTTTGAAAACACTTCTTAAAACCCTTATTTCCTTAAAAACCTTGGAAACACTACATTAATAGTGTAAAACCTTTTCTTTGCGTAGCAGAAGCAAAACTGTAGTGGTATCTATTCACACATCTCGCATCTGCCCTTCCGCAAGACTCAGCTCTTCTAACGGGTCCTACTAGTTACCCATGTGGCTACCTACAGCAAGAAAAACTTTTTATGAGCTTACGCTTAGTAAGTTCAAATATAAACTCACAAAGCGTTTAAAACATACTTTAAATCTTTCTTCATAAAACTTTCCTCTTGAAACATTCTTCATAACCGTTTTTCATAAATATTTCTAAAACGTTTCTCATACATATTTTTCATAAAACATTTATAAAATATTTTTCATAAACGTTTCCTTAAAACATTTAACATACAGCAATTCTCGGAATGCTTTTCTTAAAGCATCATTTATAAACCTTTTTCTTGAAAACATAAAGATGTTTTTCATAAACATTTATCATAAAACATTCCTCATAATGTTTTTCATAAACATACAAATGTTTTCATAAACATTTAACATAAATATTCACAATATATTTTCCATAAACATTTAACGTAAAACTTTATAACAAGGAATACAAGCAATTCATAATGCATGATTCTAATTATGCTCAATTATGTACTTTCAATTATGAGCATTTTATGAATACTCTTTTCTTGCTTTAACTTACTACATTCGTTCCTTAACTTTCTTTATCTTTCATTCACTTTCCATTCCTGTACTTATCTTTCCTTATCTTGCATTCACTTTC
>CAMOHE010037345.1:0-34923 GCA_946598075.1 Artocarpus hirsutus
TTATAAAACGAAGAAATCATACCCATGATCCACAATACAAACTTCACGGAATAAACAACAAAATGAACAACTATTTATCAACTTCACGGAATAAAGAAAAAAATAAAACAACTATTTATCAATTTCGGATTAATAATTATACAACACAATCAACAACTATTTCTCACTTTGTATAAAAAAAACTTACAATTTCGGCTGAGATTAAGGAGTGTGGAGGTGGAGAGAGACGGCGGCGGCTGATTCGAAAGGGTCTGTGTTTGTATTTGTAAAGTGTGTTTCTGAAATGTACTGTCTGAAAGCCGAGGGTGGGAAGGGCTTTTAAATAAGCTACCACGACGGTTTTCTCCAAAAACTGTCGTGGCAGCTTAAAGATACCACGACGGTTTTTGAAGAAAACCATCTTGGTAGCTCCGAATTGTTAAAGATACCACGACGGTTTTCTGAAAAAACCGTCGTGGAATATTAGAGATACCATGACGGTTTTTACATAAAACCGTCGTGGTAAATTAGAGCTTCCACGATGGTTTTTTCAGAAAACCGTCGTGGTATCTTCCCACCCTACCACAACGGTCTTTGTTTTCACGGGCGTAACTTGCCGTGCATTTTTGCCCTTTACACGACGGTTTTTGTGAAACGGTCGTGTAATCAATATTTTCTTGTAGTGTAAGCCAATGAGGAAGACTTGTGTATGGCATTACTTAGAGAAGCAGCGATGGAGAAACTCAATTAGCAATCCTTTGTATCTCTACCAAGCACTAAACAATGGTACCAAATTGTTAGACAAAACTTAGGAAGACTTGTTAATGAAACATCTTAAAGTGCCTCAAAAAATATAAACAAAGCAAATAAAATTGAGAACAAAGCAAAAAAAGAATAAAAAAAGGTTCAAACTAATCCTAGAGCTAATTAGTATTAATATAGAACAAAAGAAAAAAAAAAGCCCTGGCAACGATGCAAAGACTTATTCGATGAAAAATTGTAAGGGCATATTTTTTAGTATTATATTTTTTATCACACCAATTTTTATTCCTACGTTTAGGAATAAAGTGTTTGGGGGCGTTTAGGAATAAAGTTGGAACCATATTTTTTAGTTCTAACTTTATTCCTAAACACTTTATTTATTTCAAATGATAAAAGTTTAAACTACTATGTTTCGAACCAACGAGGCAAATAAACACTTAAGACCAAGGACAAAAAATCTTTACTTTTTTTTTAGGGAATGTATTTATATATTTATCAAGTAATCTTAGAGATACCATCTCTAATTCAACTTTTTTTGTAACTCGTGAGTTGTCATTATTTACATGTGCTAATAAAAAAAATAAAACTCCGAAAATGATACAAAAGTTAGAGAGAATAAGGGAAATAGACTACATTTATAAAGGAATAAAAGTTAATAAGCTAAGTTTAAAACAAAGTTAATAAATAGACCAAAAACACAAAAATGTAAATGTATTAACTATTTAAATCACAAAAATATACCCGTATTTGAAAAACCCTAAATTTTGAATCCCAGCAACATATTTTCCCTTGTTTCTTTTTTCTTTTTTCCTTGAAATACTCTCTCATGAAATCTCTCTCACTCTCTCCCATCTGCTTCTATCCAACGTGGTTTAGGGGCGCTATCAATCATTTCCTATGCCATTGTGGTGATGAGATCACCACTCTCTAGCATCATTGCAACACCCTAAAATTAATTAAGTGTTATTAGTTTGTAAAATGATAAATTAGTGTGCCATAAAGAATATTTTAAATTTAATTTGATCATTTTGTGGAATTTTTAAATTAATGAAAATTAAATTTTTTTTAATGATTTTTAGTTATTCTTAATTATTTTTGTTGTTATTTTAAATTTTAAAACAAAATAATTTGTCAAATGCCAACCACGTTCTTTTTTTAAAACCATGGGTGGTACATGGTTTCTTTTGTTGGCTTTGCTTTTCTCTTTCTTTGTTTATTTAAACTTATCTATCTATCTTTCTTTCTCACTCTCTTTCACTCGTCTCTCATTCTTCTCTCTCGGTCTCTCATTCTCTCTCAATTTCTCTCAAAATTTTTGAATAAAAAATCACACCCAAGCTCAAGTCTAGCGGATTAGAGGCTCAGGGATATGATTGAGTGACCGAAAACATAATTTAAAGCTTCGATTCGAGGTTAGTTTCAAAATTTCTAAACTTTTCTAAATTTTTCAATTTTTCTTGCATTTTGAAATTTAAGCTTTTCTAAGCTTAGAAAACCATCAATCTAGGTTAGAGAGACTTAGAATAACTAGAATCTAAACTTTGTTTGACCAAAAATGGATTTAAATCATAATTTTCTATTTTTCTCAATTTTTCTTCAATTTCAGGATTTTTTAAAAATCATTGTACAATTCTTGTTTAAATTGATTAAAAAGTGTTCTATAATGTTTTTCAATCAATTATAGATGTTTTCCATGCCGAAGAACTGATAAAAATAGGTTAGAATGAAGATTTGGGCTCGAGAGGCCAAGAACCCGTGCTGAAAAATTCTGAAATTTTTCTTGTTCGGTAGGCCGAATTCATACCACCGGCAGGCCGAACTTGAAAAAGTTTGGCCGACTGGACCTCATTTTCTGGTAGGCTAAGCTACACAATTCGGCTGGCTAAACTAGGGCGTCCGGCAGGCCAACCAGTATAGTGGAATTTTGTAATTTTTTATCCGTTTTCACCATTTTGAACCCTGATTTAGATTTTAATGATATAATACGATTTTATAAACTCAAATGGCACACTAGGACACCATGAGACAATTTGATGACATAGGATATCTTAAGTTAAATGCTGATGGACTTAGTTATTGTACATTTAAGGTGGTTCGTAGATTCGTGAAGCTAACGTATAGCAGACCGAGATTACGGTGTGGGACACCGGCACGAGCAATGAGGTAGGATTTCTATCCCCTTTCTTTGGTAGCCATGATTTTAAAAAGGATTGCCCACAAAGAGATTTTCCTTCTTAAATGTTTTCTATGAATGAGGGTTACTGTATATTTTCATTATTGGCTAAATAATGAATGATCATAATGAATATAATGAGAATGTTCGATAAAAGAGACACGATTATGATGTGACACCGGATGCGTTGGTTGGTACTGTCCGAAATGATATTATAGGGCATGATGCCATAAACAGAGATCGAGTCGTGGGGAGCGCGACCTTGGGGGCAGGTCCCGAAACCCAGCTGGGTCACTACGGTGGTATTTTATATATGATTTGTCTAGGAAAAGAGAATGATATTCTTTTGATTAACCAATATATTATTTTGGTAAGGTAAACTTTTATTGGATTTTTATTTATTTGTTTATTTATTTATTTGTCCATTTATTTATTTACTCATGTTCGTTTTAAATATTTATTTAATAATGAAATTTCCTTTAAAATTTAGTGTTTAAAATATAGTCCTATTGAGCCATTCGCTCACGTCTTTCTTGTTTTAAAAACTTTCCCCTCTAGGTGGATACCAGCTTAGGGTCGAAGAAGAGTCCACTGCCTGGATTCACGAGAAATGAAGGTCTTGATTAAGTTAGCAATTGTAGTAATTCAAGGAATATATCATTTAAATTTTATTTTTCATGCTGGACTGTAATAATTTATTATCGGTACTATATGTATACACACGATGTAGGCTAGTGGGACCCAGCACATACCCTCCTTGCCCTTTTAATAGTTTATTTCATTTTATTTTTATCTTATTTACTAAATTATCACAAATGTTTGTTCAAGAAGGATTTCAAAATTACCATGTTTTTCATAACTAATTAAATTCTTAAACTCATATTTTATTCAAATTTCTTCTCAATTAATTTAATTAACATATCACGTCACCTCTCATACTCTGGGGTGTGACAGAATGGTATCAAAGCTCAAGGTTATGAACCTTAGGAATTGTGTACTGATAAGACTATAAAGTGTATATTTTACAGGACTTAAATCATTTATTTATGCTTTTATTTCTCATTAAAACCTCTAATTAATAGCATTTTTGTATTAATAGGTATTTTTGTGTCTTAGTGTGTAAATGTGTTTAAAAATGTTTTTTCAGTGTATTTTTATGTTTAATGATATTTTTGGTAATTTTTAGAATTGTTTCGGTGTGTTAAATATGTGTGTAGTTTGTAAATAGTCAAAACCATAAAAATAAGATGCGGTTATTTTATGTTGAGTTTTAACGTATTTGATAATGTGTTTTAAGTTTGTAAATATATTATATTATATTTTTAGTAATTTTTAAAAATATTTCCAAGTCTTATAAATTATATCTGTGTTAAACTACAAAAGATTAGAAATTTTAGAAGTTTGTAATTATTTTTTTTTTTGTATTTTAAAATTAAATAAATATTTTTAATATTTTAGTGAATATTATGTGTGTAAAATAATTAATTTTAATGTGTTTGTAAATTTTAGATTTAAAATCTGGAGTAAAAACGGAGCAAAACAATACAAAAAGGGGCAAAATTGGACATTAAATGCATGAAGAAACAAACAAAATTCGAATTTGGATATGAAGGAGACGTGGCTAATTTCTGACCGTCCGATGCACTGCCCAAATGATCTAGACCGTTTAACCAGTGCCAGCTATCGCGACGTTAGCCATTACGTCAGCCAAGTCTCATCGTGCTCTCCACATGTCGAATTTCAATTGGCGCGTGCATCACACGCATGACAAAACTCACTCGCGTCAGAGAGCATCTTGGGCAGTGTTGGATTTCATGCGGTCGTTTCCACATGTAGCCGTTCTTCCAACCGTTTGATTGAATGACTTGGATTGAACTGACGATCAGTATTTGTGGGCCACGTGGCCCCACTTGGGCCCATTTTCTTCCTCATTTTGGTCTGTTGGATTGCGAAGTTGACAGAAGAGATGCAACTGTATCCGTGCCTCTAGCCGCTCATCACAGCAGATTATAAACTAAAATACTCTCCAGCAAATCTCAGCGTGGAAAAAGGGAGAAAATGGATCAACATGATCCGATTATTAAACAATAAAATATAATAAAAATAATAATTAAAAAATAAAAACAGTAAATTTTCAAGGCTATAAATAGCCTTCCATTCTCTCGTCCTTAAGCATTCCTTCAAAGGCCTTCGGGCCATTTCTTTCTTTTTTATATAATAATAATAATAATAATAATAATATATATAATAAAATAATGTCTAAATTAGTGTAGAGAGTCTGGTGAGGCAGAGAGATAATCTTGTATGCATAGTATTCTGGTATGGATTTTAACTCTACATCTGCTTTTTAATGCTTATATTTTTGTAGAATAAATTATATTTTCAAGATTTTAATAATTGTTGTTAGTGTTATTATGCTGTCAATTTTTACATAAATTTAGTCATGTTTTTTTTATGTAATTTAATTGTGTTGCATAATTAATATTAATAATAATGAAATAATGCTTAATTTTATGAAATGTCTTTTACTGCAGTATGACTTGTTATATTGTCGATTCTAAATATTTCATAAGACGAAGTGCTGCAAAAATTAATGCAATAATTTATTCCATAAAAATATATTAATTTTGATTTGTTATTAGCTTTTCTATCTTAAAATTATGTTAATTATAATTGAGTGACAGTAGTTATAATTTTCATAATTAGTGCACTAAATCATTAGTGAGAGATGATTATTTTGCTAGTTTTTATAGGAAAGCCCTTACTGCATTATGGCTTGCTATATTATCGCTCTCGGTTAACCTATATAATTAGTAAAAAGTGCTTGCAATTAATGAGAAAAAATATAATAAATCAAATACTTTAGATAATTATTAATTAGAGTTAAAATTTCATATCAATTGCAAGACATACAAGGGATTCTCAAAGTTTCACCGTTTTAATTTTATGCTTTAAATTTTGAAATAAAAAAATTATAAATATATTTATTTCATTTTAAACTTTACTTTGAAAAACTGCTTGCCTTTTTGAACATTTATATTTAACAATCTATCGAGTTACAAATTTTTCACCTCTCTGTGGATACAACAACTTTTCTATACTACATATGTCCGCCGTTTAAGAGAAACATTTTTGGGCGTTACCATGCACACATAGGTACGACAGTGAAAAGCCTTTGTCAGTCTAATTTTGTCTTTAAGTTGAGAGAGAATGGCACCTAGACGTCATCCAGCTGTGGTTGACGTAAGTTCCCTAATAGAGGCATCATTTGTCACTTTTGACAAATGGCAGTGAGGGTTAGGCCCAAAATTTCCAAAGCGAGTCGTGAGTATGAGTGCCTTGAGGAGCTTAAGCATGTGTTTACCCTGCCTTTCGATGAGAAATGAGGGTCCGTAGGTGGCTGAGAACCGGTTAGATTCAGTAGTGAAGCATTTGGATATCCTTGTAACATCACTAGCGTATCAAGTAGAGTTCGTAATTTATAAGACGGCAAACAGTGCTAACACTTGGTGAAACAAGTGAAGCGTCTGAAAAAAGGTAGGAATATCAGTGGAAAAAGATTCAAGAAATTGTTCCAAGAACGTTATTTTTGCATCAATGTAGAGACCAAAGGATTGTCGGATTCTACTGGTTGGAGTAGCGTG
Organism: Artocarpus hirsutus; assembly: GCA_946598075.1. Classification (NCBI taxonomy): domain Eukaryota; kingdom Viridiplantae; phylum Streptophyta; class Magnoliopsida; order Rosales; family Moraceae; genus Artocarpus; species Artocarpus hirsutus. Next base: position 6,559 of record CAMOHE010037345.1, read on the forward strand.
ATGAAACGATTCAAGAATACGAGGTATAGTTTAATGAGTTGGCCAGTTTGCTCCACCTGCTATAGCTTTTGGACATGAAAGGTATATCAAGTTTTAGGAAGGGCTTAAAGCATTCATTCAACGACAACAAGTAGTTTTGCAACTTCAGAATTCTAGTAGGTTAGAGTTGTCAACTTCATTGGTGGGAGCAGATCATGTTCACTACTGTGAGAATTGAGCAAGAATATCAGGAGGATCTTAGCGGAGCAACTAGAGAGGTAGCGATCATCAAGCCTAGGCAAAGAATCGACATGGTAGCGCACAATGGAAGTAGCAGTTCATCCAGTGTCGGGCGAAGCAATTCCTGTCATTTTTGTAGCAATCGGGATGCATTGGGAGGAGATGTCCAGTTAGAAGCGCTCGACAAGGATCTCAGACCAAAGAGGGTGCTAGCTGTCAGCCTTAACCCCAGTCTTCATCTCTACCTTAGCAACTTCTTCAATTTTGATCTCATCAGTTTCCTCTACAGTAGTATCGACCGATGAACCCAAGACATGGCGGCGCTAGCAGAAGGAAAGGAAGAGGCCCCAGTTCGAATTTGCATTGTAACTTTAGGGAATTCGGATACTTAGACTAGTGACGTGACGATCGGCAGTATGGTTCCAATTCTTTAGTCTCTAGTTTTGGTTTTCTTTGGTATTGGTGCCATTCGTTCTCTTGTTTTGCGTCTAATTGTGCATGCCTTGGGAATAGAAATAGAGGAATTTGAAGAACCTTTGGTAATTACCTCACCCTTGGGGCGGGTGTGCGTGTACCATATGTTATTAAACATACATATAAATACCTTGTAAGATAATGATTGGGGACGAGACCCTAGAAGATAATTTGATTATGATCCCCATAAGTACTTATAATTGATCTTTGGAATGGACGGGTTGTCCAAGAATGTGCAACTATAGTTGTCGCACTAAATAGGTAACCCTAGGGATCGATAGGGGGAACGATGATCGTTTACCAGGGTGGTAACGATCGAGTAATGAGTGAGTAACTCATGAAAAATGTGTCTAGATGTGAGAGGAAAATCTAGCATGCTATATATATATATATATATATCGATATACATATATATGTGTGTTTCTCATAGATCTGGGGGAGGAATCTGATGCCGTAGGAAGATATGTAGCAACATCAGTGGCTAATAAGTTCAAGGATGACTTCCTCAATGGGTAATCGTGATTAGCATCGCATCGGGAGGATTAAGTTGGTATCAAGTTATCCCCGAGGACCGTTTTGATTTTAGTAGCATCGTATCGTTGGGCGCTAGCAGGAATGAGGGAATTAAGGAAGCAGCTTCAGGAATTTATGGGCAAAGAATATATTTAGGACTGCATATGATACGTCAGTTTCATTTGCCAAAAGGCACAATGTTACGCTTGGATTGCGTGTTGGTTGTCAACAGCTGAATTAGGTCACCGTGAAGGACGAATATTCTAGGCCCAGGATCGATGAGTTATTTGACCAGCTAGGAAGTTCCTGATATTTCTCGAGAACTGATTCGTGATTCGAAAGTACCAGTTGCATGTCTAGAAGGTCGAGTTTGAAGCATACCATTTTGAGTAAAGTGTCTTAGTGGATTTGTCAAGATTGAGGCTATAGTACGGCGGGGCGACTGAAGATCACGGCCGAGATTTATAGCTTTTTAGAACTTGCCGAGTACTACAGAAAAGTTCACAGAGGGTTTCCTTGAAGGTGGCGATTCCATTGACGTAGTTGATCGGGACAAGAGATAGGTTTGAAAGGAACGAGGGATGCAGATACGCTTTCCTATAGTTGAGAGATCGATTGACTGCCACTTCTACATTGGCTACATCAAATGGTAATGAGTTTTATGAGATCTACACTGCTATAGTAGGACAAAGGCGTGGATATGTGTTGATACGGCATGGACGAGTTGTGACCTACGGATTGCAGCAGTAAAAACCTCATGAGCAGGACTTTCCCACTCATGGTCTGAAGTTCGCCGTAGTGATTTACGCTTGATGGGATCGAGAGAAGCCACAGGTTAGAGTGATATTTTAGGTATTCTCAGATCATAGGGGCTCAAGGCATTTGTTCACACAGAGAGATTCAAATTTGAGGCAGTAATGAAAGGTGAAATGTATAGAAGACTAGGATATCTCGCTGCAGTGTCATCTAGGTACAGCCATTATGGTTGCAGATGTGCTTAGTAGTAGGTTATTAGGGATTTGTGCATATCTAGCGCTAAAGGATTGAAGAGAGATGCTACCGTGGGCAAATATGGACTGTAGTACTGTAGATACTACGATTAGGTATCAACATACCTTAGGGATTCAGCTTAAGCACATGTTCGGATGATAAAGCAAGATCAATGATGAGACTAGCATTTGTCAAAAATGTGGACGCAAATATGGATCGGGGAGTAGCCTGGAAACTAGAGGGTTCCTGCAGATGGGTCGTTAGATTTCGAGAAACATTTAACAATGCCTATGATTGAGGAAGTGACAAAGGCCTTAATGGATGGAGCTCGCAAGTTTTTGTTTGCTAGTCACCCTAGGAACTCAAAGATGTACTGCGGTTTGTAGAGGCAGTACTAGTAGAGAGGCATGAAGAAAGATGTTCAAGAACATGTGGTTGAGTACGTAGCTTGTCTTTAGGTGGCAGCCAAGCATTAGAAGTCCGCTGGTCAGCTTCACCTGCTTCGTATTCCTAGGTGGAAATGGGAGCATGTCATGATGGTTTCCTCATCAAGTGGCTGAGGATGGAATAAAGACATGATGTGATCTAGGTCATCATTGACAAGTTGACAAAATCGATACATTTTATTCTCATTAGGTCCTAGTGTTTGCAATGAGTTCTTCGAGAAGCTTTAGGAAGCTTTGGGACACAGACTTAGGTCCTAACACGGCTCATGGGCAATCTGAGCGAGTTATTTAGATTCTCAAGGATGTATTACGTGCGTGTTTTGGATTTTGGTAGAAACTAGAAGGGATAATTACATTTGGCGGAGTTGCGTACAAGAACAGTTGCCAAGCAAGCATCAGGGTAGCACCATTCGAAGTACCCTACGGTCAGTCGTGTCGATCATTGGAGATTCGGGCAGGATTGAAAGTCGAGACCATTATTGGACCCAGAGAGACCTACGAGAACAGCGAAAAGGGGGTTATTATGTTACGCAATTGATTGAAAGCAACTCAAGGTAGGTAGAAGAATTGTGCAATCAGGAAATGCTAATCTTTAGAACTTGAGGTAAGGGATTTTGGCCTCTTAAAGGTTTTGTCGTGAGGGTGAGTTTCACATTTCGGTATGAGCGAGGGACTTGCACTAAGGTAAGGTAGATTATTTAAGATTTCACGATGTGTTGGAATGATCTCCTGTCGCCTTGATCTCCCTCTCAAACTCTAATGTTCATGTCGAATTCCCTGTGTCAATGCTCTAGAGATGTCCACTCAAACTAGGCAAAATTGTCTCAATTCACAATGTGCAGGTAAAAAGGAGTTGGTTTAGAATATCGGTTGAAAGGTGTTAAGTTTGTGACGTCAAGAAATTCTGTTAGTACATGTGGTGTGCCGACACCACAGAGTTGATAAGGCAACCTAGGAATTAGAGTCGACTGTGCGGAAGTTGTATCCACATTTGTCTTGTTTTTGAACCAATTTGCAAATTTCGAGGGCAAAATTTCTTTTAGGGGTGGAGAGTTGTAACACCCTGAAATTAATTAAGTGTTATTAATTTGTAAAATGGTATATTAGTGTGCCATAAAGAATATTTTAAACTTAATTTGATCATTTTGTGAAATTTTTAAATTAATGAAATTTAATTTTTTTAATGATTTTTAGTTATTCTTAATTATTTTTGTTGTTATTTTAAATTTTGAAACAAAATAATTTGTCAAATGCCAACCACGTTCTTTTTTTAAAACCATGGGTGGTACATGGTTTCTTTTGCTGGCTTTGCTTTTCTCTCTCTTTGTTTATTTAAACTCATCTCTCTTTCTCCCTTTCTCACTCTCTCTCACTTGTCTCTCTCTCTTCTCTCTCGGTCTCTCATTCTCTCTCAATTTCTCTCAAAATTTTTGAATAAAAAATCACACCTAAGCTCAGGTCTAACGGATTAGAGGCTCGAGGACGTGATTGAGCAACCGAAAACACAATTTAAAGCTTCGATTCGAGGTTAGTTTTAAAATTTCTAAACTTTTCTAAATTTTTCAATTTTCTTTCATTTTGAAATTTAAGCTTTTCTAAGCTTAGAAAACCATCAATCTATGTTAGAGAGACTTAGAATAACTAGAATCTAAACTTTGTTTGATCAAAAACGGATTACAATTTTCTATTTTTCACTATTTTTCTTCAATTTTAGGATTTTTCAAAAATCTTTGTGCAATTCTTGTTTAAATTGGTTCAAAAGTGTTATATAATGTTTTTCAATCAACTATAGATGTTTTCCATGCTTAAGAATTGATAAAAATAGGTTAGAATGAAGATTTGGGCTCGAGAGGCCGAGAACCCGTGTTGGAAAATTCTTGAATTTTTCCAATTCGGCAAGCCAGATTCATGAGTTTGGCAGGCCAGATTCATACCACCGGCAGGCCAAACCTAGAAAAGTTTAGCTGACCAGACCTGGTTTTTCGGCAGGCCGAGCTGCACAGTTCAGCCGGCTGAACCAGGGCGTCCGACTGGCTGACTGGTATAGTAGAATTTTGTAATTTTTCACCTGTTTTCACCATTTTGAACCCTGATTTAGATTTTAATGTTATAATACGATTTTATAAACTCAAATGACACACTAGGACACCATGAAACAATTTGATGACATAGGATATCTTAAGTTAAATGCTGATGGACTTAGTTATTGTACATTTAAGGTAGTTCGTAGATTCGCGAAGCTAACGTATAGCGGATCGAGATTACGATGTGGGACACCAGCATGAGTAACGAGGTAGGATTTCTATCCCCTTTCTTTGGTAGCCATGATTTTAAAAAGGATTCTTAAATGTTTTCTATGAATGAGATTTACTGCATATTTTCATTATTGGCTAAATAATGAATGATTATAATGAATATAATGAGAATGTTCGGTAAAAGAGACACGATTATGATGTGACACCATATGTGTCGGTTGGTACCGTCCGAAATGATATTATAGGACATGATGCCATAAACAAAGATCGGGTTGTGGGGAGTACGACCTTAGGGACAGGTCCTAAAACCCAACTGAGTCACTACGGTGGTATTTTATATATGATTTTCCTAGGAAAAGAGACTGATATTCTTTTGGTTGACCAATATATTATTTTGGTAGGGTAAACTTTTATTGGATTTTTATTTATTTATTTGTCTATTTATTTATTTACTCATGTTTGTCTTAAATATTTATTTAATAATGAAATTTCCTTTAAAATTTGGTGTTTAAAATATAGTCCTACTGAGCCCTTCGCTCACATCTTTCTTGTTTTAAAAACTTTCCCCTCTAGGTAAATACTAGCTTAGGATCAAAGAAGAGTCCACTGCCTAGACTCGCGAGAAATGAAGGTCTTGAGTAGGTTAATAATTGTAGTAATTCAAGGCATCTATGATTTAAATTTTATTTTTCATGTTGGACTACAATAATTTATTGTCGATACTATGTGTGTGCACACGATGTAAGCTAGTAGGACCCAGCACGTACCCTCCTTGCCCTTTTAATATTTTATTTTATTTTATTTTTATCTTATTTATTAAATTATCATAAATGCTTGTTCAAGAAGGATTTCAAAATTACCATGTTTTTCATAACTAATTAAATTCTTGAACTCGTATTTTATTCAAATTTCTTCTTAATTAATTTAATTAACCTACTACGTCACCTCCCATACTCCAGAGTGTGACAATCATGCAGTGGCAACACTGTGGTGGCAAAGATTATTTCTTTCTCTACCCCTCCTTTCTCCCTCCATTTTTCTCTCTTTCATCTGACAGCGAATCTGGTCCAATAATAGGGACGATGACAGATAATGAATGAAGCACGATGATGGTGAACATGGTTTGACAATGAGGATAGATTTGGTTCCCCTTTTTCTAATGCACAATGGTGGATCTCGGCAAGCAACAATGGAGCTAACGACGAGTGATGCACAAGCCTCACACTTACCGTCCGATCCTAACCTCACTGTCATCATAAGACGTTGCGCTTGCCAAAGAAGGTGACGACAATGGCAGATCTTTTTGGAGACGACGACTGCTTCTTTGACACTATGATCTAAGGAGAAAGAGAGAATGAGACATGAAGGAAAGAAAGAAGGGAAGAGAGAAATAGGAAAAAAAAAAGATAAGGAAAACAGAGAAAGATAAATGGGTAAATCACATGCTACAATGACTTGAAAATTCTCAAAATGCTATTTACTAACATATTAAAAATATATGCTTTCTACTTTTATGAAGCTTTCAAATTGTGCTATCTGATACAATTCCCCAAAAAACTATGGGAGAAGATGTGAAAATGCCCACTTTTGGCCCATAAAGATTGAATTAAAGAACTGTGTGCATTGAAGGTACATTATAACTAAAATGGATGTTTTTGTATTGTAAGATTTCCTTTCAAAAAAGAGAAAAATCATTTTAACTTGATTAAAAAAAAAGGTAAAATTGCTAATCTTTGTCTTTTTCGTCTCCGGCACACGTGCACTGACAATTCTGGTAGTTGGCGCCAAGAAGAATCTCTGAAATCATCCCAATAGTTTATTAGGATAAAGAAGGTTATAAGATGTAGAAAGTGACAATATCAAAGTGCAGATATCAAAGCATGTTTTTTTTTTTTTTTCATTTTCGCCAACAATGATCTTTTTGTTGTAGAGAAGGAAGGAAAAAAAAGAGTGGCGACCATCTTTCCTGAGAAGGTAGTCAAGCACGTGCTAACTTATAAGGAACTGGCCTTCTTTTGGGGGTCTTGTGGGGAGACCTGGTTTTCGGCGTGTAGTAGGTGGTTATGGTGCGGGTCCAGCTAAGCTCAAATATTGCTCGAAGGACAGCAACGTCGAAATCGCTCTTCCTTAGATAACATTTTTGTTTTTGTTCTTACAATATCTAAGTAATTATAGGATTCATTTTTTTTTTTCTAATCAGAGATTTGATTAGATTTTTTATCTTACTTGGTTTTTTTTTTCTTCAATAATGAAATTGAAATCTCTTTGATTGGCGTTCTATGTATCTTGTTAGTTCTATTACTTTATGAGTGTCTCAAAACGGGACCTTGAGTTTGAGCTTTGAAGTATGGTCTGAAATTTTTTCAACAAGTTTTTAGACTTCGCAATGAAATTTTGGAATTGATGATTTAAAAATAAAAAAAATAAAAAAAAATAAAAACAATGGAATAGAGAAAGATCTGTTACTTACCCCACTTAAGGCACTTCAAATACACTCCAACTACTATCTAACCATCCACATTAAAGGTGCCCAACTCGTAACTGTTAGATTGAGCACTATGTGTAATGCTTTTCAGCTGAGCATTACCATAGTTCTTCTCAAAATTAACAAGATGTTTAACAAATCAGTTGGAACTAAAAATTTTAGTTTGAAAACGATGACATATGAAAGTTACATTTTATTATTGTTACTGAAAGTTTTAAATTGTTTGACAAAAGCTTTTTAAAAGCGTGCTTGACAGACTGATTAAAACTGAAAATTTTAATTTAAAAAGCATATTATAGCAATTTTTTACTTTTTACTACAACTGCTAAGAGTTTTCTACTGTAATTAATTATAACTGACTTGTCAAACACTTTATATCATATTAATGCAATATAAATTCGAGAACAAAAAAAAAAAAGATTTTTACCAAAGTTAAAACAAAATCGTCCTACGTTCTCATTGAGCCATCCTACAAGATAACTCAATCCACTATCAGAATTCAATTACACCCTCACAATTCACTGAGAGGTTACTCGAAAACAAACCCGCTAAAACCCTAAACAGTCTCCAAAAAGATTCTAGTGTTTTCCCTCAAGAAAATACAAAACTACCCAAATTTTCTCAGAACCCAAACGCCCCTACAGAGAGACTCTCTCTCTGCAACTCTGTTCTCTCTCTTTCTCATGGATTCTAGCTTCTCTTTCTAAAACTCACAAAGAGAGAAACTGAAGATGATAAGTCACACATTCAGTAGTGATGCAAGAACGGGCCAGCCCGGCCCGTTCTTCTTAGGCCCACGCGGGCCGAAGGCCGGGCCGGGCCGGCCCACCAATTTTGTGGGCCGGGCTAGGCTGACCCATATTAAAATATCCTTGGCCCAGCCCGACCCACGGGCCAATTTTACATGGGTCGTACCGGGCCATGTCGTGGGTCATGTCAGGTCATGCTGTGAGCCTTAAATGAGCCGACCCATCTTGGTTGATCGTGGGTTTAAATGGGCCAGTTCATCTAAGCATGTAAATTTTAATTTTTTTTATTGTTATTTTTTATTTTTGAATTTTTAAACAAGTTAACAAATATAAAAGTTTGAATAGCCAAGAGAAATATAAAAATAGATTATTTATTTATGATTGCCTCATTAAAAACCTTTCCAAGAAAAACCCAGTGGGACAAAACCTTGGTAAGGAAAAAAGAATACAATCGATATAATTATACATAAGATGTTTACAAAATTACTAAAAACAAAAAAAAAAGACATCAAAAACATAAAAAATATTGTTCATTGTAAGCCAAGATGGGCCGGCCCTACCTAGGCCTGGCCCGGCCTGCCCATGATTTTTCATGGGCCGTGCCAGGCCGGCCCATGGACCGATATATATTGGCCCAGCCCAGCCCACCAATATTTATGGGCTGGGCCGGGCCGTGAACAGTGTCGGGCCATGCCGGCCCCACCCGTCACTATAGCAGGACGGGCCCAGGTCAGCCCACTGGCTCCGGCCCATTGTTGTATCTCTAACACTCAGATTACAACATTATATATTTAGGGTTAAATCTAGTTAATAAATAATAGCCATTGATGATATCCATATGTCATTTCATTAGCATTTCCTTGCTTTTTAAACGATGTGTTTTCCTTCAAACGACATCTTGTTGCTCTTGAGGAATAATCAACTTCTGCTTATGTCATTTATAGGACTTATTCCTACAAAACTCCACCTTAAGTCCAATAAATGAATTCATTTCCTCAGTCATGGCAAATTTCCATTTGTCTGCCATAGGACCTAGACCAGCCTCCTCATAAGTATTTGGTTCTATCTTATCTATATCAGCAGCAGTATTTAAAGCATAAGCAATTAAATTGCCTCCACCTTACCTCGATGGAGGTCTAACCACTCTTCTAGTTTTATCTCTGAACAAAAGATAATCATCTAGATTTTCTTGTGTTAGGTCCTGTTGCTGTTGTATTGGTGAAGCCAGAGCTTGTTCATCTTCTTGTTGAGGTTCTAATTGATGTTCTCCTTCAGTTAGATCATAATCTGGCTATGCTATTTGCTTTTTTTCCATCAAGAGGTATTTGAGCCTATAATTGTTGTTAATTATATCCTGAATTCTCCACCTCAAGCTCATATTCATCTGGTGAATTTGAACCTGTCCCTGCACTAACAATAGAAGGAGTAAGACCTTTCTTTTCTGATAATAAGTCATATTCAATTCACTAAATATTACATTCCTGCTAATCAGAATTTTTAAACGAGGACCCTCTTTGTAACGCAGCCTATATCCCTTAGTACCTTCAGGATAGCCTAAGAAAATACACTTAGTAAATCTAGGATTCAATTTTCCTTCTCTTTGATGTGCATAAGCAGCACATCCAAATGCCTTAAGATTATTTAAATTGGGTGGCTTTCTTTTTGAAGGTTCATCGAGTGTTTTTAAACCTATTGGCTTACATGAACATCAATTAATCAAGTAGCAAGCAGTGGTACCTACCTCACCCCAAAATTGTTTATTCAAACCTACACCAAAAAGCATACATCTCACCCTTTCCATTAAAGTTATATTCATTCTCTTAGCTATCCCATTCTGTTGGGGCGTTTTCCTAACAGTTTCATGTTTTAAGATCCCTCTATTTAGACAAAACTGAGTGAAAATGTCATGGCAAAACTCCATCCATTATCAGTCCTTAAAGCTTTCAATTTTTTATTTGTTTGATTTTCCATTATTTAAATTATTCAAAACATGATTCTTTAGTTTCAAGAAGATAGACCCATACCTTTCTAGAAAAATTATCAATAATGGATAGAAAATATTTGTGCCCACCATGAATTTCCACTCTTTCTAGTCTCCATAGATCTGCATGAACATACTCCAAAGGTCCTTTGGCTTGGAAGCTTGAAGGGTTGAATTGAAACCTATGTTGTTTGCCCAGAATACATTCTTCACAAAAATATGACCGATTGATGTAGTCTTTGCCAAGTAGCCCTTATTTGCTTAGTTCTTGCAGACCTTGTTCACTCACATGCCCTAACCTTTTGTGCCAAATAGTAGCACATTGCATGTCCTTCTCTACAATAGCAACCGTTCTAGATATAGCTTGACCCTCGAGAACATATAAGCCATTTTGCTTTCTTCCTTTCAAGATCACCATGGAACCCTTTAATACCTTCAATACCCCACCTTCAGCCTTAAAGATATAAACCAAAATCATCCAACGCTCCTAAGGAGATTTAATTTATCCTTAATTCTGGTACATGCCGAATGTCCTCCAAGACATGTGATGTCCCATTCTTCAATTTGAGGGTCATAGATCCAATGCCCACAATAGAGCATGAGTGATCATTACCCATCAACACCTTTCCTGCATTTAATGCTTTGTAATCAGAAAACCAGAATTTCTTTGGGCATATGTGAAATGTGCAGCTAGAACCAAGCGCCCACTCGTCTTCTTGCTGTCAATATCCAACAACCAACATTTATGAACTCTCATAATCATCGATTTGGTTTGCTACAACAACCTTGTCTGCCTTGTCACTACTACAAATTATGGATTTCATGACAGTTTATAACCGTCGTGAAAAAATTTTACAACAGTTAAACAACCGTCATGAAAACTTCAATCGTGGTATGACATGGAGTTTTCACAATGGTTTTTACCGTCGTATAATATAAAAATTGATGCGGGAAGGGGTTGTAATGTAGTAATTTTTCACGACGGTTTTTTGATAAACTGTCGTGAAAAATTGGCATTCCACGATGGTTTTTTAAAAAATCGTCATAGAATCGAAGGCTTTTTTTAAAAAACCATCGTGAAAAATTGGCATTCCCCTAAAAAAAATCTCCAAAAATCTCCAAACATGTAGTGGGTATCACAATAATACTTAGGCATCACAAACACATAAAAAGTAACCTATTCTCACACCAAAATGCTAAATGTTGTTCAAAGTTCTTTCAAACACCGAATACAAGTAACACATACTAAATGGCAAAAAACAAATTAATATAACTAATATTAAGACTAAAACTAAAGGTAAATAACACTAAAATAACCAAATAATGCTAAGTTTAGAACAAACAATAATACTAAAACTAAAAGTAACAGTTTGAAATTTACCAAAGGCAATGGAGTTGGTAGAACAACAAAGGATGAGTTGAACGATGGTGGAGTCGGTAGAATGTCAAGGGATGAGGATGAACGGTGGCAAATGGCATCAGGTTGTTAGGTAGGTCATGGAGAGAGTGATAGAGGAATGTCAAAGTCGGTGGAATGCCGTGGGGGTTAGGTTCATCGGTGGCTAGGTTTTGGGAGAGGAGTTAGAGAGAGAAAGGGGTTTGAGAGTTAGTGGGTTCGAGTTAGAGAAGTTTCGAATAAATAGGGAAAGTCATGTCATTGGCACGGGATTAAATTTTGGAGGGATGCTAAAAATTTCAAACATGTAGGACATTTCACGACGGTTTTTACTAAAAAACCGTCGTGGAAGCCTTAGTATCTTTCATGACGGTTTTTATAAAAACCGTCGTAGAAGGTCGCAAGGTTTGAAATTTTTAGTATCCTGCCCAAATTTAACCTTCGTGAAAGATTAATTTTTGATGGGCTAAAAATTTCAAATATGTGAAACCTTCCATGACGGTTTTTATAAAAATTGTCATGAAAGGTTAAATTAGACAGAATACTAAAAATTTCAAACCTCGGACCTTCCACGATGGTTTTTATAAAAACCATCGTAAAAAGTCCCGAGGTTTGAAATTGTTAGTATCCCACCTAAATTTAACCTTCGTGAAAGATTAAATTTTGACGATTACTAAAAATTTCAAGCATGTAGAACATTTCACGGCAGTTTTTACTAAAAACTATCGTGGAAGCCTTGGTACCTTTCACAACGGTTTTTAGTAAAAACCATCGTAAAAGGCCTTCCACGATGGTTTTTTACAAAAACTGTCGTGGAAGACCTTGCACCTTTCACGATGGTTTTTACAAAAATTGTCGTGGAAGGTTAAACCTTTCATGACAGTTTTTAGTAAAAACCGTCGTGGAAGGCCTTCCATGATGGTTTTTACAAAAACTGTCGTGGAAGGCCTTGCACCTTTCACAATGGTTTTTACTAAAAATGGTCGTGAAAGGCCTTCCACGATGCTTTTTACAAAAATCGTCGTGGAAAGTTAAACCTTTCATGACGGTTTTTAGTAAAAACTGTCGTAAAATGCCTTCCACGATGGTTTTTACTAAAAACCGTCATGGAAGGCCCTGAGGTTTGAAATTTTTAGTATTTCGTCCAAATTTAACCTTCGTGAAAGACAAAATTTTGACGACTACTAAAAATTTCAAACATGTAGAACATTTCACGACTGTTTTTACTAAAAACCGTTGTGGAAGCCTCGGTACCTTTCATGATGGTTTTTACTAAAAACCGTCATGAAAGGCTTTCTACGATGGTTTTTACAAAAACCGTCGTAAAAGTCCTTCCACAATGATTTTTACTAAAAACCATCGTGGAACCGTCGTGGAAGGCCCTGAGGTTTGAAAATTTTAGTTTTTTGCCCAAATTTAACCTTCATGAAAGGTTAAATTTTAGCGACTACTAAAAATTTCAAACATGTAGAATATTTCATGAGTTTTTACTAAAAACTATTGTAGAAGCCTCGGTACCTTTCATGACGGTTTTTATAAAAATCATCATGGTAGCTCTCGCCAATACCACGATGGTTTTCGTCTTCGCGGGCGTAATTTGTCGCGTTTTTTTTTCCTTATCATGACGGTTTTTGAGAAACGATCGTTAAATAAAGGTCGTATAATCTCAAATTTGTTGTAGTGTGTTCTTCTGTTCAGCTACTTTCTTTTTCCACTCTTTACAAAATCTCTTGATATGTCCTGACTTATCACAAAAAAAAAATTCTCTGACCAGACCTAGATTTAGACCTTAAAGTTTGACGATTCTTGAACTTATTTGTATCCCTTTTAAGAGTTCTTCCTCTAGAGAACAAACCTTCACTTGTATCCTTTTTCAAAGCCATCTCATTTTTTAATTCTAATTCTCTACATCTCAAAGCAAATAACACATCATTAAGGGTAAGACCATCCCAACCACATTTTATTGCATTCTTAACATCTTTAAACGTACATGGTAGAAAGATTAATAGGATTATCGCTTGATTTTCTTCTTCAACTTTTTCTCCAATATTCTCATGATCAATTACAATTCGCTTAAAATAATCAAGATTCTTTTTAAGGCCCTTACTAGTATCCATTTTGAAACTAAATAGACTAGAGTCGGTAATTTCGGACACGATACAATAACACAATACGAAAACGACACGATACAAACAGGTTTGGACCGCACATAAATTAATTAGGCCATAAATGGGTTGGCACAAATAAGATGAAAATAAGCGTGTTGGATTCGTGCTAGCACGCTTAATATGCTTTAATATGTTTAATTAAATATGCAGTAAACGTGTCAATACGGCACGACACGATTCGCCTGTTTATAGCAAATTTAAACTTAAAATAAAAACTTATTATAATTTTACAAGATGAAGTATTTGAACCTTACACCTAAGTGTGTATTATTAAGCTTGCCTCTACCACACTGAATGATCATTTTATATGAAATAAGAGCTTTTAATTGATTTTCTTCTTCAACTTTTTCTCCAATATTCTCATGATCAACTACAATTTACTTAAAATAACCAAGATTCTTTTTAAGGCCCTTACTAGCATCCATTTTGAAACTAAACAGACTAGAGCAGACAATTTCAGACACAGCACGATGACACGATACGATATAAACGGGTTTAGACCGCACATATATTAATTAGGCCATAAATGGGTTGGCATAAATAATATGAAAATAAACTTGTTGAATTCGTGCCAGCACGCTTAATACACTTTAACATGTTTAAGTAAATGTGTAGTAAACGTGTCAACACGGCACAACATGATTCGCTTGTTTATAACATTTAAACTTAAAATAAAAAAAAAATTAGTAATTTTGCAAAAGGGATTTGAACCTTACATCTAAGGGTGTATTATTAAGCTTGCCTCCACCACGCTGAATGATCATTTTATATGAAATAAGAGCTTTTAATTTATTTATTATGTTTTTAAACCTAAAATAAAAAAATTTTGTGACCCTACACGTTTGAAGGTTCAAACCCTAGACGTAAGGGTATGTTATTGTGCCAGCCTCCACCACACTCGATGAGCTTTTGTTGTGAAATAAAAGCTTCTATTTTATTTATTATGGTTCTACATTTATGTTTTTGAAACATTCAAAAGTCCCACAATGGAAAGGAAACCGAAACCTTTCTATCCAATCCTTTATATAAGGACTCATATCTTATCTTGCCTTTAACGGTTCAGCTTGGGTTGCCATTTGCCAATGAATGAAGCTTTAAAATAATTTTTCTTAAATATGATTTTTGAGGATTGGATTAAAGAAAAAAATACAGTTTAAAATATTTAATAATTGAAAGATAGGAGCATATTAATTTGAAGATAAGAATATTTTGATGTTGTTTATGTTTTAAATCTTAAATTGGAAATGCCTATTATGTTTAAAATCTATATTTTAATTTTTTTTTTTTATATTTTTGGGTCATAAATGTGTTATAATCGTGTTAATTCGTAACAGTTTGTTTTATAATCGTGTTAATTGTGTTGTGTCGTGTTACGCGTATTATGAGCATGTCGTGTTCGTGTTTGTGTTTTAGACAAGTTTATTAATCGTATCGTGTTTGTGTTCAGCATAATCGTGTCGTGTTGTAATCGTGTTAACACAAACACGACACGTAACATGATTTTTTCAGCTTTAAAATAGGCTCTCCTTCAAATATATCTTATTTGTCAAAGACTTTGTCATTTATAGCTATTCAAGTTTTAGCCATACCTTTATCGTAGCGTCTTCCTCATTAGTTTGTCTTATCACATTGTCAGCTAAATACAGGATGATAGTTAAGCAAGCTATCTCTCTCATCTCAGCTTTTTGACCTTTTAAGGCCTACACATCGACATGTCTCCTAGCTCTTTGGCACCTTTTATTGCACCAAAATTGCCCTGAGCTTCTTTCTCCAAAGCCCAAAATCTTCAAAACCATCGAACTTCTCCAACTTGAATTTCATCGTGCCAACCATCTTGACCCTTCAAGATTCGTTCCCAAGAACAACAAAACTTGAACCAAAACCTTATGAGAACCGTGTATTCAAAGCCCTAACCAAGGCAATGATACCACAGTTCGAATGCTCTCACCATAATCACACAGCTCTCAACAAGCAATAGAAATTCAAGAATAGAAACAAAAGACAACACACAGGATTTTTACTGAGTTTCGGACAAAATCGTCCTACCTTCTCGTTGAGCTATCCCACAAGATGGCTAAATTCACTATCATAAGTCGATTGCACCCTCACAACTCGCTGAGAGATTACACGAAAATAAACCCGCTATAACCCTAAACTGTCACAATAGAGATTTTAGTGTTTTCCCTCAAGAAAATACCCAGTGGATAGAAAACCCCGAAACTATCTATATTTTCTCGGAACCCAAACACCCCTACAGAGACTCTTTTTCTACAACTCTATTCTCTCTCTTTCTCACGGATTCTAGCTTCTTTCTCAAAAACTCACAAAGACGATAAACTAAAGATGATAAGTCACACTCATTTTGCAACATTATATATCTTGGGTTAAATTTAGCTAACTAATAATGGCCGTTGATGCAATTCACGCGTCACTTCATCAGCACTCCCTTGCTATTAAAACGCTGCGTTTGACTTGCTTCTCAAAATTTCCCTCAAACGACACCGCATTGCTCTTGAGGAATAATCAACTTCTGCTCATGTCGTTTATAGGACTTATTCCTACAGTAGACTCTTTTTTTTTTTATTTTTTTTTTGGGAGTGGAGATTAGAGAAGATGTTACTTTCATGTCGTTTCGGGTGATTATTATGCAATGGTTCACTTGCACGAGCTGCTCGGAAGTCGTACCCCGTACGTCCCAAAAGTCCAAACCAGTCAAACGTCAAGATGGGTTGTCAAAATTATTCTTTTCTTTTTCTTTTTCTTTTTTCAAATTGAACCCCAAACAAAAATTTTAAAATGCGTGTCGGCCTGCACAATAATAATCCTGATGATGGATCCCACCGTACACGTGGCCTAAAGGAAGCTTATTATTCGGAACATCATCCGTTGGTTCCCACTCCTACCACCAATTATATATACATTTTCTTGACCGCCCCAGCCGTGACGGCCCTGAGCTGCCCGGTTCACTACATCCGAACTTTCAACACATTGGACGGCCCAAAATCAATAATTTGATCTTAGCCCACAAATGGCTCCCACTCAAGCAAATCACTAACGCCGAATGAACGTGGCCACGTGTCCAGAAAGTAGTCTTTTTTCCGGTATGAGTGGTCATAGGGGAGATTTCCTAGTATGCGTTAAAAAAGTGGAAATGAAGGAGGGTGCCAAGGGTGCAACGAAGTTAAGCGAATGATAGAGAGAGGATTGTTGAGGCAAGTTTTTTGGCTTACCATCTGTGGAATCAAAGAATCTTTTTTTTTTTTTTTTATCTCTTTTATATTTCTTGTGTAGAAGAAGAAGCTGAGAGAGAGTTTTCTGGGATTTGCTAGATTTCTTCTAACTTGTGCAGGAGGTACGCCTTTTTCACCTAATTTGTTTCATTTTTTTCTTTTTGTTGAAGTCTCAGATTTATATGTCTTGTTCTATACTGGGTTTCGTTTTTTTTTTTTTTAGAATTTTTTTGGGTGCCCATTTAGCTGAAATGGAAGAATATCTTGCTCATTTTGTGATTTGGGGGTATTTTATAGGAGAGCGTGTTTAGTAACCCAGTTTAAGCAAAATGCAAGGTTTGGAGAGGATTTTTTCTTATTTTTGTTGAAAATCGTGTAATAGTGTTTGATAAAGTTGGAAAATTTTGATGCTTTTGGTTGATGGGTTTTCTCTTATGTTCTCATTTGGGATAACGTATAAGCTTTAATAGGTGAGATTTGTATGCATTGTTATTGCTTTTTGTGTATGATAATTTTGTTCATTTATTTATTATTTTTGGTTACGTAAGTTTTGCCCATTTTGCTAAATCCTAACATGATGAAATTTTCAAAATAAAGGGAGCGACTGAAATAAAGGGTATCTATTATTGTTTTCCCTTTTTATCTTTAACTGAAAATAAGTGTAAAGTATTAAAGCACTATTATCAAAGCAATGGAAGAAAATGAATGCGGAATTAAGATTTTGTCTTGCATCAAGGAGCGAGGAAATGAGCAGCTGTATTTGGATGATTTTGATTCACGCAAGTGCCTAAAGTTATTACGTTGCAAAACCAATCTGATCTAAGGTCTCTGGATAGAAACCCGATTAATTTTTTGGTGGTCTTTACTTAATTATATGCCAACAATTGTTCAAGTCTTTACGACTGACTCCTAGTCACCAATCTCTTAGTTTAAATTCCTAATTGTGACTTGGAGGATTTATTTGGAAATGGTTATGGGTTATTACTTACTTGGTATCCTGGCTTTTGGTTTTTGGTGCGTGTACTGGTTTTTGGCTTCTAGCTATATCCCATTATGTGTATGTTATGTATTTGCTCATACTGAAAATTTTGGATTGGAGGACCTGGAGAATGGTGAAAATGGAACCGTGCAAAAAGGAAGGTGATTCTTACAAGTGTATTTATAGAACTGCATATATCTATGTGATATGACTAGAAATGCCTTATAGTGCAGCTGTTAGGGCTCTTCCATGCATATGTTAAGAACATGACAGCTTGATGGCTATGTGGATTTATCACCACTTTGTGGAGTTTGAAAGTCTGAAAACCAGTGTAGTTGACAAGTTGTCTAGTCAGTAATACCCGCAGTTTGTTTCTTTTGCTCTTTAGACATTGTTAATGGTCTGTTTTTTGGTTTACAAATTGAACGCACTAGTATGATCAAAACCTAATGGCCTTATAATCCTTTAGGTAGGTCATTATAGACCATGAAGCATGTAGAAAACATTTGACCTAATAAATTATTTTTTTGGGTCCGAGTGCTAATAGTGCTAGCGCTTAGTTGAATGGAGAATTTGATATCTTTTTGTTTGTATTCATGCCTCAACCCTCTCACTTATTCGTAAGAATGAACTAAATACATAGTGCCCATTGCATTTACTATCCAACCGAAAATATGGATCAAGTGCGTCACACATTTTAAGAAAAGTCAAAGTCAAAATCAAAATCAAATTACAAATTACAAATTATTTTGTTGTCTGTTAAAGAAGAGCTCTGTTGTATTTATTTCGGTGTTTATACTTATGAATGAGAAAATCTGACAGCTTTCAAAGGGGAAAGAGTCATGCATCTTGCATTTCATGTTGCTGTGGCAGATGTTAATTTACTTGGACTTGTGTAATTTGAAGAGATCATCTCCTGGGTAGCAGTTTGGAAAGGATATTGGACATGAATATGCTGGTGGGGACATGCTTGAGCCAAGGGAAGCTGATATACCTGCCCTGTTTCTGATTTTAGTTGTGCTTCCTTTGGTTGCTTACGTTGTGCTTGGAAAATGGAGTGAGGCAACCAAGAAGAGGGAGAGGATAAGTTTGCTTGCCCATCTGGCTGCTGAAGAAGCTCTTAGAGCGGAAGCTATGGCAGTTGCTGATGTTATTCCTCTTGCAGCGGCTCCAATAAAGAATGTGCCTATTCCCAAGAATGTGGCTTCGACAAAGAAGGGATTTCACTCATGTGCCAGGTGCTTTAATCCAGCTACAACCCGCTGCTCCAGATGCAAGTCTGTCAGATATTGGTATGGTCTTGTCCTTATTCTTGGCTGCAAAAATACAGCTCTTTTTTTTTTTTTTGTTTTAGATGTGTATCTTCTTATCCCATTTTATGCATCTGTGCAGAGCAAGTGTAAAGTTGATTTCTTATGTTTTTCTGGTAAAGGTAAATGTATTATGTTAAATATCCTATAGGGTATATAGACAACAAGAATAAATTCCTTTTTTTAACTCTCATTGGAAAGAAATGATAAAATATCAAAACAATCTGGAGAGGAAAAGCTGATTGAGTATGAATTGGTCATAGTAAGTTCCTTTTCTGCAAATGACATTTATCGGCCACTGGTTAAATTGTTACCTCGCTTTCTCACATCATGACTTAATGCTAAACATATTATTGCTCCACTCCTTGTTCTATTTTGCTGGTTTGATTAATTTACTTATGTGTAAGGAATAGAAAAAAGTGTTACTCTTTTTAATTTTCCTTTATCAACTGAATAACAATAGGTGAGGTGACATATTGGGTTGAGCAAAATTTATGTTAGGAGGTTCCCTAAAAGAGACTTTGAAAGAAATTCGTGCAAGGATTTACTCTTTCTTCATTTTGGCTTTCAGTACCCCAACATTGACTCTTCTTGGCAAAATTTTGGACGACCAAAATTATGCATGCGACAATTTGCTCTTAGTTGTTATTTTCTTCAAAACTTTTCTGCTCAGTTTTTTTTATCTGTCATTCCCATGTCATACCTCAATAATCTCAAGTTTTTTTTATTTGTAACCTATTTCAACTTTCCAGTTCTGGGAAGTGCCAAATAATTCACTGGAGGGAAGTTCATAAGCAAGAATGCCAGCAGAAGGAATCCTCAAGCTCACCTCATGTGACTACGTCAGTTGAAGAGTCTAGTCAGGAGGTGGTCTTACCTAATGAAAGCATGAAGGCTCGGCATTTTGGATGCAGCGTTAATCAGGTTATGGCGGATAAAGCTGCTTCAGAAAGTATAGTTTATCCCTCGGTCGGCACTGGTGTCTCTGCTACAGGAGATAATTCAGCCATTGATACATCTCAAGTTCCCATGCCGGGGAGAAGAAGTACAGAAAAAGGGGCTTCTCGGAAATCCAATAAAGAAGCATCAAGAAGAAAAGACGGTGTTGCATCTAATTCTTCTGAAGAAACCTCTGGGAGTTGGAATACCTATATGACCTCTTCAAATGTTGTTTCATCAAAAGAGGCTTTCAGGGGCCACAAGGTTTTTATAATGGCATCTCAATTGTTATTAGCATTATTATTTCTTATCCTACTACAATTCTACATGTAATAAACATGCTGAACTGTTTATGCAGTCAAGAAATAGTAACTCTTTTGTATCGGAAGAATCTACAAAGAAGTCTAGTGTCGATATCTCTGATGTTTATGGTCATGGACGAGCTGTGGTGCATGAGAATGATAAGAATGAAAGTCAAAATGGGAAGGCATTAGAGTCAGAGAGTCATCATGGACTGTCGCACGCACCTTATTCATCCAGAAATGGATCCAATGGACATGAAATCGGGAAGGATTTCATTCAGAATGGAAGGAATTTACTTAGAGGGGAAAATTCTGAAATGACTGAGGCAAAGGGGCCTGCAAAAGCGAAAAAAGCGCCATATTGCCTTGGTAGTAAGAATTTTAAATTGCCAAAATCGACTCTGAAAGAGACTGGAGAACAGTTTTGCGCAGAAAGGGACAGAAAAGGACAAGTTACCGAATCGAGTGAGTAGTTAATGACTACACCTAAAATTCAAAGTTGATAATAAAAAGAAAAAAAAAAAAAGAAATGTGTACTTAAAATGTGCCTTGTGCTCTTTAAGTCCTCTAATTCTACATTTTATGCAGAACCCTCTAGAACGAAGGATACTTCTGCACAGACAAGCAATGGTGGTGCAAATGCAAGGATTATGAAGATGATGGGCCTGAAGAAGCAAACAAAACTGCCTAGGAAGGATGTCTCAGAAGTAGGTGCTGATGGACACAAAATTAAGGTCCCTCTCTTGTTGAGTGCATCTCACATGATTACAATTCCGCTGCTCACTTGTGCAAGATAGTTTCTATCGGTTTGTAGACTATAGATGGAGCTCTTATAATGGATATGTTGTTTGCCTGTCATAGATGCTTTTTCCTTATGAAGAATTTGTGACGTACTTCCAGTGTGAGGTGTTTAACTTATCACCTCGGGGCCTTTTAAATTGTGGAAACAGGTACCTTATCATTCCTTTTAATTGTTCACAAACTAAAGAATCCCCAGGGGAAAAGAAAAACATGTAAACTGGAATATACAGATATTGATCCTTCTGAAGCTAATCTTATCAGCTAGCTTTTACTTTAATGTCTGGTGGTTTTCAAACTTCCAATTTTCTGGTTTTGATTGTATTAGGAAGGTTTGATTTTGTGTGGCTAATTTGGATATTTGACATAGAAGTCTACCCTATACAAGTGTTTGCAATGACTCGTGTTTCCCATGAAACTTTTGTGCCCTTTTAATTGATTATATATTCTCTTTGCAGTTGCTATGCAAATGCTGTCTTGCAGTGTTTAACCTCGACAAAGCCTCTAATTATCTATTTGCTCCGCAGATCGCATTCAAGAGCATGTATGGGTATTTATTTATTTATTTATTCTTATTTTGTGTTTCGATAGGTTATAATTCCCTTCACAAATGACACAATTGTTGTATTTTTTTTCTTTCTATCTGTTACATTCATGTTAGGTTATGGTAAAGATTGGTGTCTCATGTGTGAACTAGAGCAACATGTAATAATGTTGAGAGAAATCGGAGGCCCTCTTTCCCCGAACAGAATTCTTTTGCACATGCGGAGTATAAATTGCCATATTGGTGATGGAAGTCAGGAAGATGCACATGAATTCTTAAGGTATGTAAAATTTCCCAGCTGTTTTTTTAATTCAATAAATACTTCTCCCGTCTGGGAGATGGTAGTTCCGCAATCTTTAGTAGATTTTTCCTTGTTTTACACAAATTTGGACCTGGCTAGTTGTAGGGGTTCAATTTCCATTTTTAGATGGAAGAAGGGCATATGGTGCTTCTATTATTTTAAATTTTTAATCAGATTCTGGTGTTCTCGCACGGACCTCCGTGGCTGCCGTCTCTTCTCAGGATCCATGGATAGTTTAGGCATATGGATTGTTTAATACTAAAGCTAATAAATGCTTTGATATATCTTATGATGCCATCTTTGTCCAGGCTTCTGGTTGCGTCAATGCAAGCTATATGCTTGGAGGGATTGGGAGGAGAAAAGAAGGTAGACCCCAGGTTGCAAGAGACAACTTTTATACAACATACTTTTGGGGGACATCTAAGATCGAAGGTGTTTTTTCTTAAGTCAATCATTACCTATTGGCTATTGTTGTCTTAAAAGAATAAATAAATTCTTTGTTGCATTGAGCGTGAACGAAGCAATCTTTCTGCAACCAGGTCAAGTGTTTGAGATGTGATCATGAGTCCGAAAGATACGAAAACATTATGGACCTTACACTAGAGATATTTGGTTGGGTTGAGTCACTTGAAGATGCATTGACTCAATTTACAACTCCTGAAGATTTGGATGGAGAAAATATGTACAGATGTGGAAGGTTTGATTAATTTAGTTTTATTAGTTTATATTATTTTCTGTTTTAATTTTTCAAGTTAGGACTTTATTAACTTATATCCCCTTGAATTTGTTTTGTTAAGGTGTGCTACATACGTTCGAGCGAGAAAGCAGTTAAGCATACATGATGCACCAAATATCCTGACAATTGTCTTAAAGAGATTTCAGGTATCATTTTGCTACAGAGTTGGGAACATTGAGAATGATGTTATTCTTTTGAAGATTTCGTACCCTTGTGGGTATTTTGGCGCATGCTTCTTTCATTCTGTTGATATAACTTCACTTAAAGTGTACTCCTCATCAGCCCATTTTTATATGTTTCTCTTCACCAGGAAGGAAGATATGGAAAAATTAATAAGTGCATTACGTTTCCTGACATGCTTGATATGATTCCATTCATGACTGGAACTGGCGACATTCCTCCGCTCTACTTGCTGTATGCTGTCGTTGTACATTTGGATACATTAAATGCTTCTTTCTCTGGGCATTATGTATCATATGTGAAAGATTTGCAAGGATATTGGTTCAGGATAGATGACACTGTGGTAAACCCCTTTTCATTATTTAAACGATTGCAAGAGTCCAGGGGATTTGACTTCTCAGTTGACCTCTAATTTTTGCAAAGTAGAAGCCTTCTTTAGCTAAAAAAAGGATTTGCAGTTGACTTCTAATTTTGACTTCTCAGAATGCTATTCCAGTACTTTTGGTTGTGCTAATTCTGAACACAGCTATGCAAATTTTCTTCACATGTTTTCTTGATTAACATTTGCTTGAGCCGTCCTACCAATGTGGTTTTACAGTAAAGTAATGATGTATTTGTTGTGAAGTAATTTTTTACCTCCTCCTTTTGTCCATTTTTATGTCAAGAGTTTGGAGGATTCGTGATACTTTGTTTTCATTTTGAAGTTTGTTTCTTAACAAATTGGATGTCAAAGATTGATCTTGCTCTTTTAACAGGTCCAGCCAGTTCCAATGAGCCAGGTTATGTCAGAAGGAGCATATATATTATTTTACATGAGGTATAATTAAAAGCCATAATTTGTCCAGTTCTTTAGGCAGGTACTGGTAAAGTTAACGGATCCTGCTCCACGGTGTTATAAGATGTTTGTTGGACGCAAATTTTCTGTTACTTGTGTCCTTATTATTGGATCAGAGTTTGTGTGTGTGTGTGTTTCTTTTCTTTTTTTCTTTTGGAAAAAAAAAAAAAAAAACTGGATTGGGGCGTAATTAAGTGGGTTCCTAAATTTTTGTTCTTTCAGGTCTTGCCCCCGACCTCAGAGAGCGCTCTCTGGGAAAGCTATCCCACAGCAAGTCCAAGAGTCATCATGTTTTTATATGTCAAAGCCTTCAAGACCAGGACAAAGCAAACCCAATGGCCAATATGTTGGTTCTGAGTCTTTAACTGAGGACATTAGACCAGCTGTTGCTAATGGTTTTACCAACCACACCTCTAGCGGCATCCTTAGGAGTGCAAACCGGAATGCCATTCCAGTAATGGAGACATATGCGGAGCCCATCGGTGTGGAGTTTTCTGATGCTACATCGAGTGATAGGTCTATTTTTACTAGTTCAGATGAGGCTTCTTTCACAACGGAGAGTACGAGAGACTCTTTCAGTACCGTAGATTATGCCGATACCAATGTAGATCCAATATCATCAGTCTTCAACACCATATATGCTCCAGAGTATTCCCGCAATTCTGTTTCCTGCAGAAAATATTCAAACAATAGGCCACAAACTAGATTTTTGTCTCAGGAGAAGGGTCAAATTTTGGACTCGTACTTATCAGCGCGACCTGTTGACAGAAGGCCAAAAGGAGACTATTTGCAACAGGACGGTGGCTCTCCGACCGTATTTTCATCTGACATTAACACCGGCATGTTTGTAAGATATGGGAGTAACCCAGTACAATGGGATTGATCAAACAATCTGGTCATTGTAAGTCATTAGTTCGTAGGAGTTCCTACTGACTTGAATATATGATTTTAGTAGGTAGAAACCGTGCCCCAATTTCCATTTTCAATGTTTTGTTGATTGGGGCATGTCATATGTGGTTCTTCCAGGAAAGGAATATTCTTGTTAGCTTTTGAAATATCATGGAAAGTTGTAAAGCATTTGGCATTTCCTTCTACTTCAATCCGTTTCTAAAGGTTCCATTCTCCCACCGGAAATCTATCATACAAAATTAGTTTGGTTTCTCGTGACACAAGGTAAAACAACACACTGTCTGGAAAGAAATTAAAATATTCATGGGGGAATTTTACAGTGGGAGGACCCCACCGGTGGGATTGTTGACATTTGACTCGATTTAAGTCGATGACCCTTGTGAAGTGTGTGACATCGCAGTCTAGAAATTTTCCTCGTGGCATCCGGCTCCATGCAGTACAAACTATTTGATTTCAATTTCATGGCTAAGATCAATGGCCCCCAAACCTTATAGTGAGGGTACTTGGCTGTAAAATCTATGTTTATCCTATGTGGTGATAAAGAGAATATTTTAAGGCCTTTTTGGTGATGCACTTTTCCCATTCCTGGCTAGCTAGTGTTCATGTTTTGAACGCCATGGCCAAACGCTTCCACTGCATTCTCTCCCTGGTCTTTCCAAACAAGGATATTATTAAGCTTTGCTTTCAAAGGGACGGCATGAGGGGCTACCAACGACACAGGACATTGATTTACTTAAGAAAATGCTCGAAACAAAGGCTGATAATTCCTATTCACATATGTGATATTTTTTCCTCCATCTTTAGGGATGCATTTCCTAAATCCTTGATTAAAACTTACAGGGCAAAAGTCCAAAAAGTAAATGAAAAAAAGGAAAATGGCTTGGTGCAAAATGCAGACGGAATCACATAAAGGAAGACAAAAAATTCTAAACTTATCATCCTAGTAGGATTTTAAAATTTCAGAGGAGGTCCGGTCCTTACCGAAGGCAAGTTGCGGACTGTACAAACCATATATTTCAACTGTTCATATTTTGATTGATGGCTGGAATTGAACGAGGGCAAGAGTAATGGGCACTATCATTTTTTCCCTACTGATCCGGTTGATTTGGTAATCTAAGGTAGGGACAAAAGACCCGTCATTTTGATTCTTGGTTGCTTGTTAGGATTATACTATGTATATACTTATTCTCGATAGTTCCACTTCTAATAGCTGTATTTCCATAACGAAATAGTTTTAATAATAATTGCTAACATGACACGATAAGAATTCAATTTCATCTATTTTCATAAATTTTTTTAAGTCAACTGTTTAATTAATTACAATTATTTAATTTATATTACACCCTTAATAATAATAATACCTGCTAAAAAAGTAATTATTAAAACCATACCTACCTGTATATTTTGTTGATTTAATAGATGGGAGTTGTTAATTAGGGTTAAGGCTTAAAACACCCAATAGTCGGAGGTGTCAGATGGTTGGTTCAATTAAAAAGGAGGCGACAAAGTGAGGGAAGAAGAAGCAACTCTCTAAGTCGGAGACAGAGTAGTGAAAGGCTCTGTTCATTTCCAAGCCACTCCTACAATCTATCGAGGAAGAGAAAGGGTTACTGCCTGTGTGTTGATCGCTGGTTGTCGGTCAAGGAATGAGTTTATACCTTGTGAGAAGAATACTTTCTTACTTGGCTCGTCAAGAGTTGCAAAGTAGGACCCGACTTTGAAAATATGTTATTATGTCCTTTCAATTTTTTTTTTTAATAAATAAACTTCTTTCAATATATTTTTTGTTAGTAAATAGCCTCTTTCTATCCATTTATGTTTACTTAATAAATTGATTTATTTTTCTTCCAACTTTATAAGATCTTCACATCAAAGCAATCCATATACTCAAAACTTGTATAAATATTTTTTAAAATATGTCATTCAAATACAAATACAAAGAAAATTTAAAGACTTGCTTTTCAAGAAATTATGTTCTTAAAAAAAATTTAAGAGCTCTATTCTTTTAAGGAATTTTGTGTTTTTTTTTTTCTCTTTTAAGCTCTTTTATTTGATTACAATGGCCTATTGCAAAAAATAATACTTTTTCTTAAACTTTTTTTTTTCCTTAAACTCTTTTTTATGTTTGGGTTTTTCCCCAAAGTTAGGAAAAAAAATACTGACTTGTAAATTCGAAGAAAATTGGATGGTTATTTGCTAACAAAAAAAAAAAGTGAGGGGACATAATAACACATTTTTAAAGTCGGGGCTGGAGAGGGGGGAAATAATATAAGTGATATAGTTTGGAAGGGGGAGGATATGAGAATATTTAAAAAAAAAACCATCTAAAAACTAACGAAGTTAGATGGAAAGGGATACTTGCTAAAGAAACAAAGTTTAAGGAGATTAAATGATACATTTTAAAAATCGTGGGATAAAAAGATATAAGTGACATAGTTCAGGGGGGGCAAAAGTGAAAATAATTTTTTTAAATGGTTAGTTTATTTATTAAAGAATAGTTTAGTCTTTTTACAACAAATAAAGATCATGTGATGGGCACTTCGTCAGAAAAAAAGGAAATATTGAAGGAAATCAATTAAGTTCGTCCTTTTGCACCCATTTTAAGAGTTCAAGATGCTTTTAGGTTAAAAAAATCGAGACCATCAAGTCATTTTTAAATAGACCGGAGACCATTAGAGCAATTTACTCCTAAAGTTTATATATCTAGACGTGGTTTTTTATGAACAAATATTTTCCTATTCTCTCAAAGTTTCAAGTGATGATAATATTCCATAGCTTGCAGTCACAACATTTCCATATCAAAAAGAGTCGTTTTCTAACCCAAGCAATCATCATTCTCACACAAAATTGGACAACAAGAACTGTGTTCCATAAGTTGATTGTTGCAATGAGCCAGATGACAACTCCATAATCAATCCGATTGATCAAAATGTTGGACAAAGTGAACTTAGTTCCCCACATGTTGAACTCTCTCAAGATAATGACCACAATATTTTTCATGAACTACAAGGTGACTCGTCCACAGCTCAAGATATGGCACATGTTCCAACTTCCCTTCTAACTCGTGTCCGCCGACCACCATCACATTTGAAGGATTATGTGCGCCCCACCACTAGCTATTCCACTCATCAAGACATTGCTCTTCTTACTAACCTTGCCCAATGTTGGGTTTGGTGTCCTAAAAGCTATGACATTGTACATTTTGATAATAAATAAATAAAGTAATATTTATAATTATTTTGGTTGATACATGTGTTATGAACACAGTTATAAACATCAGGAAAATTCTATGATTATTTATGTGACTATAAATTTAGCATATAAGTGCTATATGCTTAGGGATAAAATTTATAGATAATAATCTAAATAGTCCGTAATAATTAATTAAAGTTTGGGATCTTTAATTAAATATTACAAGTGCGGTCCAATCTCATTTAGAATGAAATAGTCATTATCCGGACTATTAATGTAGAAATATTGGATTGGAGGTACTTTATATAATGAGATTATATAGGACTAGACCAGATAAATTATGAATCTCTAACAATCATCCGTTACAAATAGAGTATTCAAATTTATCACTATGATGATCGTATATTTGACAGTCTTAATCCTGAGTATTTATT
>CAMOHE010037358.1:0-10095 GCA_946598075.1 Artocarpus hirsutus
AACATCATCATGAAAACATGCATAAACTTTCATACCTTAAAATTCATGGAAAAATCATCATGAAATATCATCATAAAACCATCATGAACATATACTTCAAACCTTTCATAAAACTCATACTTTTCATAAACATGTTTTCATAAATACATCATGTTGCAGGTGAGAATGTACTTACCTCAAGTGCTTACTTAACCTTTCTCTTGAAAGTGGTAACGTCGCGGCCTTGATGTGCTCACTTCTCAAATTGTTCATGTCATGCATTTATAAAATGGTAATTAACATTTATTCAATGAATGAATTACCATATCATAATACCATAGTAATCATATCACAAGAACAACATACTTCCATTTTCATTAACCATAAAACATTAAAACAACATTTTCAACACATTTTCACTTCTGACCTTCATGCATTTAAAAATTAATAACTTAACATCCACTTATAATTTAAAAACCAAAATTGGCAGAGACATACTTAACATATATACCTATCATCATGATTTTTCTTTCATCATAAAAATCTCATTTAGTAATTTAAATAATTCACATAACATTCTGCATGAAATCTGCCAGCTTAGCAAAACAGTGAGCAATATTCATTTCAGGTCTAACTTTCACATTTTCATATCACAGAAAAATCCACAAAATTTCTAACATGTCATATACTCACAGAATTATAACATATTTAAAATTCAGCCTTAATTAAATTCTTATCACTTCAAAACATGTATTGCAAGGCAGAGACCAAACATAGCCAAAAATTTTAAACAGTGAATTACATGCAACAATAATTTCCAAATAATAAAAATAAATGTATTTAAACTTCAAAATTCATATAATCATCATATTACATATAATACAGTGACTCCACCATTTTCTCAACACCATATATAATCATATAATCATACAATAATATTATACAATAAAAGTTCAATCTAATTTACTGTAATAACAATTTAAATACCTAGCAATCATAAAATCTCTATAACTCATAAAACACTCATCAAATCATTACCATATTTTACAGCCCTTTACTTAACATATATTTATACATATCCATCAAATTTCGTGCAAAACAACATTCATTTACATTAAAATAACACCCACACAATTGTGTACAAAATAGTCAGCAATAATTCACAGAGAATGGTGGTGAGAAGAAAATTTATAACTTAATATAGGAAAAATCAAAATAACGTGAGACTTGGGGAAAAATCACATAACACATGAATGAACAACATACTAAAAATTCAGAGCAAAATGACATTCTTAGATGGAGATATAAAAGTCGGTTTGAAAAGGAAAAATTTTCAGAAATGCTTAAAAATAAACTCATACCTTATGATGAATTCTTCTTGAAATTTCTTGAATTAACTCCAAAGAAATTTGAATATTTTAACAAATAATAACAGGGAAAATTTTTGGAAGATGAATAAGTGAAATGTGATAAGAAGAGAGAATGAGAGAGAGAGGAAAATCGAGAGAGAGAGAATTTAGAGAGAGAGAGAGTTATGGAAATAAAATAAAGAAAAACAAAAACTCATCCTCTTATTACAAATCAGAAATTTTTCTGATTAAATGCCAAGCCAAAAACGTGTGAATGGATAAAATTGAAAGAGAAAAAGTCAGAATTTCCAAGATCGGTTCGAATTGCCATAAATCGCCTTTGCAAAACGGGAAAACTTATCCATTAATTCAAATAATTGAAAAGTCAAACGTTTCATTGCCAAAATTAAAGAAATCATACCATAATTATGATATTTAATCAGAATAAAACGTCCATAAATAAATTCTATCTTATCAGAAATTTTGTAAAATTTCTGCTGACTACTTGTCAGCTGTCATCGGCCTGCCGATCTCAGGAGTTCGGCCTGCCGATCTCAGAAGTCCGGCCTACCGATGATATACCATCGGCTTGCCGTTTAAAGAACATCATTTCGGCCTGCCGAACTGCCTTAACACTCAAAATTCATTCATAACATTTATTTAACAATAAAATATGATTAAACACATAACATAAATGACATGAACATTTGAGCACATCAATTCCACGCGAGCGTCACCTGTCATAATACTTAGAATAAAAATGGTTAGCACCATTTATCATATATCATAACATATCATGAGTATAACACTTAACATGAGTATATCACTTAACATCATCATTAATATAACATTAACGTCGTCATTTACATAACATTATCCGTTACATCAAATTAGGCGGGCGTTACAATTAGAACTTGGTTTTGAAAAAAAAAAAGGTTTGAAAGAGTACTAGAGCTGCCATTATTTTTAGAGGAGAAAATTGAGTTTTTTTCTTCATGGCTCATGCAAAAAGAAATGATAAAGATGTTATAAAATGAGATGCAGTGGAATTTTAAAAATTTTTAAATCAAAGACTTTTCTAAATATCAAGTTTGACATGCTAAGTATGTATATTAATAACAGATCTTAGGTACCTCTTTATATGTTGAAGTCTGCAGTATACCGAGAAGAGAAAAAATTTCAAAAGAACCTCAACCAACTGGTCTTCTTTACTATTCTCTATCCAAGATTGGGGTGTAGGTGGTCGCACATTGTATAGCCTTTTTTCAGTGACTCTCCTTCCAATCATTTAAGAAAACCAAAAGCTAAGGTTTCAGATTTGAACAATAGCTCTATGGGAGTTTTAAAGTTTCTCTCACTAGAGTACTCACTCATTGCTTGTCAAATGATTTAATGAACAATGAAAAATAGCAACCCTTTTATAGTGGTTGGTTCTGGGGCTAATCCTTATCAGATTAGGCTTCAAAGTTTGAGTTTTGATTAGTTTCTGATTGAAAGACGCATGAATGTATTTAATGTTAACCAGCCGTAGTTGACTGCAATATAAAGGCACAGTCGACCACACCATCGCAATCTAGGTGTTTGAATTGAATTCGAACTCCTCAAGCTAATCTGATTAATCCAATCTCAACCAATTGGATAAATCCTATCTTATTTGATCTAGGTATCCTTTATAGAGTCTCAATTTTAATTTAAATAATCTAATAGAAAAGCTATCTGATTAAAATAGTCATGTCTAGATAAACCCATCTAAATAAAATATATCTAAATAATTCAATATGTTTATCTTGAATTAATTCATGAAATTAATTCAACCAATAAACCAATCATAAATTATTAAATCTAACCAACTCGAATTTTAGCTAATCTAATAATTAACATAAGTTACCAATAGGTAGGAAAAACATGCTGTATTAATACAAGAATTATTATGAGCTAGTAGAGGGGATCTGATAGACATATATAGATCAAGCTCTTATAATTATAAAATAATATATCCCAGATACATATATTTTATAATTATCAACTCTAACGCTACTCTACTAAAAGCTTAGCGTTGCATTCTCGAACTATATAAAATTACAAAACTCCAATAAGCTAATCATCTATGACATATCATAATGTGTAACATCCTCATAGGATGTTCATAATTGGCGTAAGGATAAATTCCATTTTACCTTCTTGATTATTTTATCTTATGTTCCGTTATCTCCCCATTGGAATATTTACTATATATAAATAGCATACCATTCGGTTACACCTATGTATTTAAATAGTTGAGCGATTTAGTCTTCCAATTACAAGATAATGCCTATACGAGAATATCATTGACTCTACAAAAGAGTTATGGATACCATATCTATGAACAACATGTTTGCACCAATCAAGAGTCATGTCTCCAACGTACTAGTATGTATACCATCATTAAATCAGGATGTCACTTTTTAATACAACAAAAGATATAAGTCAAGAATATGAGCCCATTGTTTATCTCAGGATTAAGACATAACATATGATTGTTAAAAGTGAATTAATTTAAACAAACATGATTATTAATAAAATCAATTCAAATTTTTGTCCTGATCCAATATATTGTCACTTATGATAATATACTAATGTTTCTACTTTCAGAGTCCCACTCCGATGACTAAGACAAGTCATCTCCCATTAGGAATGTAGACAACATAACAATCTTAACATAAATAAAATGCCCAACTTTATTCCCTCGATTGCGGATCTTATCATTTAGACTATTACCTTTAAGATTCATGTCTTCTGCATAATCTGTCCATCATATGCATGATTTTAAAGGTTTAAAATGACATTTTTAGACTTTTGTTTGCATATCATACATTCAACAATAATAAACATAAAAAGCACAACATTTGGTATTATTGATTAAATTTCTTCAAAAACCAATTACATTATTTAATCCTTAGGGCTCCTAGTCTAACAGAAGAAAGGTAGATTTTTTAGGTAGATTTTTTTTTTCTCTAATTTAGTGAATCATTATCTTAGTCATTACCTTGAACATATTTGCAACTTAAAAAATGATCAAAAGTAAGGGCCAGAAACCGATACACATAAAGAGCGATGTGGCCAATTTCTTCCTTTTTGGGTGGCATTTTGGTTGGTCCTACTACTTTTTACACAGTATTATTTTACACTATGTTGTATTTTTGCTATACCGTTAGTGAAAAATTAAGGAGATATTTACTTTAAACAAACTAGAATATATTGACTTACTTTTTGCCCAACTTTTTTAATCCAAACATAATATTTCATATATCTGTGTTTGTACTTTTATTACTGTATTTACACTATATTATGTACCATTCACTTTTGTGTATCTTTTTTTACTATATTTCAACAATTATTGGATTAATGACACAAAATCTTTACTAGTTTTGACTTACTGGTAATTGATAATTTACTGTTTTGGACTATGGCATGAGTTTCTATTTTAATTAACATATTTTTCCTTTATTAATTTATACCACAAAATTATAATTAATGTGATCTAAATTTTACCTTAAGAGTATTTTACAAATTGTTGAGTGTTTAAACTCATAAAATTTGCATATCTAAAACACTCCAATTAGCACAAAATTTCCAGACATAATGTACATTAACGTTGTCCATAAATAATTTATATTTTATTATAATTACACAAAATACGATTTATCGAGAAAAATTTATTATTTAAATCTAAATTAATTTTAGATTTAAATTAATAAAGTTTCTCAGACATTACGCATAGCCATGTGGAAAAGAAAGTTTCTTGTATTTGAATGAAAATCTTCCAATTGCCGATTTAGTGGAATTTTTTTTCTTAGTCAGACAGTATCAAAAGTTAGTAGAGCCTTTTAATTTCTTCATGTGATCACCACGTGACCACTAATAAAGCTATCTTTATGAAGCATGGATAGTCCCAAGCAGTCGTGGGGGCTAGGGCACATGTCCTTTCTTTTTCTGAAGCGAATAATAATGTGCACTCTGAAAAAGATGTAACATGTTCAAGTGCGAAGGCTGTAATGGCTAAGGGAAATACATTAATAAAATCTAATATTTAATTAGATTTAATTAATGAAATTCTCCTTATAAATCAAATTTTTGTAAAAATTACGATAACGAATAATAAACAATATTAGTAAGAAATTTCACAATAAACTTGACACGATGTTAGATATTACTAAACACAGATTTTGTGAGCTTAAAAGCTCAAAAATTTGTAAATAATATCCATGAAACAAATTTTATATCACAATTAATTATAATATTGTGGTAAAATTAATGGTTGATTAAGATCTAAATAAAGTAGAAAAGTATGCTAAAACCCTAAAATGGTGTAAAAGGGGGTTTAAATGTAGTATAAGTACACTACTAAGGTAAAAACACAGACATAGAAAATGCTGTGTTTGAACCTCAAAAGTGAACCAAAGAATAGGAAGGATATTTAACATAGTTCAAGAATATGTTTTCTAACGGTTTCACCTTAACGGTATAAGAAAAATACTATGTGGTGAAAAATTACACTATGTAAATTGGTGCGTCCCATTAAGTAGACACCCTGTAATGACCGAGAAAATTTCATTAATAAAACTTAATATTTAATCGGGTTTAATTAATGAATTTACTTTTTTAAAAATATGATTTTTGTAAAAATTATAATTTTTGTACAAAATCACGATAAAATGTGAATAAACGGCATTGATTGCGCATTTTATGGCAAATATGTCGCAATGTTGGATATGGTAAAATACAGATTTTATGAGTTAAATTGCTCAAAAATTTGTAAATAATATCCATAAAATGAATTTTATATCACAATTAATTGTAAAATTATGGTATAAATGAATGGGTGATTAGAATGTAAATAGGACACAGAGGTTGTCCAAACCCTAACCTGGGGTAGAAAGGAGGCCAGAGCAGTATAAGAATACTACTAAGTGAAAACGCAAATAAGAAAAATGTTATAATTGGCCTCCAAAATTGAACGAAAAGTAAGTTAAATATTCTTATATAATCTAAGGATAGAAAATACACTAATTTAGCCACGAAAGTATAAGAAAAATATTGCGTGACGAAAAATTATATTGTACGAATTTTAGGCCCAACAAAGTGGACACTCCTTGGTTTGCTAATGGGCCACATGTCTTGAAAAGTAGCCCAATAGCATGTTACCACCTAAGGGTATACTCATGGATTACCATGAGTCATCAAAATGGATAAGTGAGCATTTAATGCTTGTTTATCACAAAATTTCATTTCTTTCTTCTTCCTCGATTTTCGGCAGCCATTGTTAGACCTTCAAGAAATTTTTCTCAGCCTCAAACTTTGCAAAAATAACCCCAAAACAAGTTTTAGAAGCAAGCTCAAGGATTTTCATAAGATTTAAGGTAAAATTCCAAACTTTTTAACTAGTTTTCAAGGGGTTTTTCATGGGTTGAAGGGGAAAATTAACCCATGGTATTTTTGCATGAAAAGGAAGCTTAGAAGGGAGTTCAAAGGGAATTTGAAGGTTAGAAACCAAAAGGAGCCTATTTTGGTCAGTTTTGGGTTTTAAAGTTTTGAAATTTTAAGAAATTTGTTTGGATTTTTATTCTCTCAAACCCATGTGAGTTTTTGAGCTTATATTTGATGAAATTACATGTGAATGTGATGAATGGTATGTTTAGATTGTGAAATTTTGGTTTATGGTGCACAAATGGTAGTTTTTGCATAAAAATATTTTTTTGTAAATTTAAGGTTAAACTTTGCAAAAAAAAAGGTTTAAGCATGAGGATGATTTGATTTAGGCATGAAATGGTTTCTGTAGGGGTAGATTTGTAATTTTGAAAAGGACTTTTACAAAAACGTCCTAGGGACTAAATTGAAAGAAAAATTCTTTTATTGGCAGAATTGAAAAATAGCCGAAAAGACCCTTGTACAGTGAGATTTTGATAAAAGTTAAAACATGAAAGTTGTAGATCTCAACAAAACTGTTAGCATTTTGAATGGTTCGTTGAAAAATTCAATTGTTTGTGAGTTTTTGATTTTTCAAGAATTTGTTAAAAGTGAAAAAGTGTTAAAATTGTAAAAATATCATTTTTCAAAATGATTTAAGGTATGGTACCTTAAACAAAAATGTTTCTTATGAAAAATAGGAAATTTTGGTGTAAAGAGAAAAATTTTAGCCCCAGGGGTAAAATTGTCAAAATTTTTGGTTTAGGGACTAAACCGTAAAGTTTTATGAAAAATGGGCATAAGTGTGAAGTAAAGTGATACAAGCCACTAAGACACTATTTTTAAAGTTAATATGTGGCTATTTTTGTTAAAATAATGAATTGAGCTCGGATAGGTCAGTAGGGCCGCG
Organism: Artocarpus hirsutus; assembly: GCA_946598075.1. Classification (NCBI taxonomy): domain Eukaryota; kingdom Viridiplantae; phylum Streptophyta; class Magnoliopsida; order Rosales; family Moraceae; genus Artocarpus; species Artocarpus hirsutus. Next base: position 7,684 of record CAMOHE010037358.1, read on the forward strand.
GAGGGCAAAATCGTCATTTCTGCCCGAATGACCCGAGTTATTCTAAAATGTCTCAGATAAGAAAAGAAAGTAATTAGAAAGATTCTCGCCCTTCGTAAGTGACGATAGGGTAGAATTAGAAAGAAATAAGGAAACCAATATTTGTAGAGTTGTGTATAATACAACTCGAATAATTGAGTAACAAACGTTTTGTAATAAAACGTATTGGAATTGACTAATAGTTTTGTAATTGGCCAACAGGATCCTAGGAGTCTAGGAGAAGGGAGACTGAAGTTGATTTTTACGGTGCTCGAAAACAAGTCAGTACCCTTCCCACCTACAGTATAAAATTGTAGGTATATAATATGTGTATATGTACATTAGGGCATATAGTACAATGTAAACTTGTATATTGCTATAAAATGAATACCTAGAAGTATAGAATCGATACTTGTGTGTATACAATTAGAATACCTAAGTGTATAACATGTTATGTATTGTTATGTACAATATACTATGTACCTGCGTAGACGATAATGAATACATGTATGTATATGAAGTAGGTACTTGTGTGTACTCTGCTATGCATACGAACTTATGTAACATGGATAACATATGATTATCATTTCATGCCTGGTATGACAACCATATTAAATGGATTGGTAACTAGGTCACCAGAAGTTAAGAAAAGTGTCGTACCGACTCCCGAAGTAAGGAGAGTTTAAATGATAAAATATGGTCACGGTGTTACGTAGACCTAAATGAAATTGCGCAATGGTACGAACACTTGAGCCCTAGTTAAAGATAAGAAATGATGATGATAAAGAAAGTTTATAAGAAAGCATCATTGAATCATGCATTCATTTTATTGTCCATGTGGGATTTATGGGATTTATTGGGTGTTAGCTCATTAAGTTTTTCATGCTGTAGGTATTCCGACGAGAAGGTCAGAATAAATTCAAACGATGAGCTGGTGGACGGATGATATGTGCAGGTCAGGTATGGAGTCCGCTACTGTATGTTTCCGCTGTATATATGTATTAAGTTGCTTTAAAATGGAATGTTTAAAAAGAAAGAAATGTTGTAAAAGTAAGAATGATTATGTAAATATAAGTGTGTGAAAGTATTTTGGGAGTTACCAAAATTATTGCAAAGTAAATTATTTATTTCAGTTTCAAAAAAAAAAAATTTCTTAAATTTTTGCCCTAAGTAAGTAAAAAAGAGTTTTATCATAGCCCGAAAAAGGCAGGTTGTGACACACCCAATGGATTCCTATTGGGCCTCCATACCCTGAAAGGTGACCCAATTACAATGGCCACTAATCCCCCTAATCATAACCTAGTGGGTGACTCACCCATTAAAAAAAAAAGAGAAAAGATAAGTCTTTAATTAATATTTAAAGCATCAAAACCAATCCATTTCTCCATCTCCACAAAACCGGCAACCCTTGGTCTTCTTCTCAAAAAAAATTGTTCAAACAAGTCTTCTCATAAAGCCATTTCCAAGAAAACTCTAAGTGGAACCAAGTTTGAGCTCAAGATTCCTTTAGTTTCCAAGGTAAGATTCAAATATTTTTCCAAGTTTTTTTTAGAGTTCCTTTGGGGAATCAAGGGAGTTAATGAAGTTTTATCTCCCATAAAAAATGCTTAGGAAATTGGCAAGGGAATCAAGTGTTTAAGTTGCAAGTTCATCACTTTTTCTTTGGTAAAGTTCAATTCCTTAAATTTCAATGTTCATGATGATTTTGTTTTGATTTCCTTCAAGCATGGTATGTAATGAGTTGGAAAGGTTTATGGTATGCTTAAAATGATCTTATGGCATGTTTTGAGGTGAATTTGAGACATGGATGGGTAAAATTACTATTTTGTGAAAAATAGAGTAGTTACTGTAAAGTTTGGGTGTTTAGGGTTAGAATGGTATATGGGCATGAAAATGGTTAGAGGAAGTATAGAACCTGCCTTTACAGTGACTAGAATGCTGTTTAAAGTTGTTTTTTTTTTTTGAATTTGCCCTAGGGACCAAATTGCAAAAAAATTATTGTTCTCGGCAGAATTAAAAAAGGCCAAAAACTCCCCTTTCCAGTGGAAATTTTGAAAAAATTAAAACACAAAAGTTGTAGATCTCGACAAAACTGTTAGGAACTATGGACAGTTTGTCAAAAATTGTCTTCGGTTGTGAGATATAAATTTTACAAAAAATTGTTAAAGTTGGAAAAAAAAATTTAGGGGCAAAAACGTCACTTTACAAAAAGAATTAGGGTATGGTACTTTGAGAAAATTTGATGCTCTTGAAAAATGGGGACTAATGGTTTAAAAAGATTATTTTTGGTCCCAAGGCCAAAATTATCAAAAAATTTCAAATGAGGGGTAAAATTGTAAAGTTTTGTGTAACTTGGGCTTTATCGCAAACTAGTAACCCGATGCCCTGAACACT